>JANEMJ010068872.1:0-61429 GCA_024361745.1 Cacatua alba
TGGTTTAGTGTGTGGTGTCCCTGCCCATGGCAGGGGGGTTGGAACTAGATGATCTTAAGGTCCTTTCCAACCCTAACAATTCTATGATTCTATGTTGTAAGAGACTGTTTTCAGCATGATTACTTTCAATCTGTGTTCCTTTAATTAGGCCAGTCAAAATGCAAGTCCTGAACTGGACTTACAATAATGTAGTAAAATAATGAAGGAGGTGGTATCTTTATTGTATCACTAGCTTTATGGTAATTTACTATGACCACCTGAAATACGATAAACTTCATAATCTAGTTGTACCTACTGTGAATCACGGGTTGGACTAGATGACTTCCATTAGCAAAGGGATTTCAGCATTGGGAATGTTTTGTATGTTCATATATGTATTTCACAGAGTTCTCAGGTACTATAAAAACTTACCTTTTGTGGCTTTTTAAGTATAACAGTGTGATTATAGAAATTTTTAAAGTACTTAAAACTTTTCATTTAAGTCCTGTGTAGATTAGTTATGATTCCTGAAGGTAATTAATTATACAAACAGGATTTTACAAAAGCAGGGCCAAAACATACTTTATACAAGTTTTTTTAAAAGTGCTTTACAATAAAAATATGGCAGTAGGCAGGAATTTTTATGCTTACCTGTAAATATCTCACTAAGCTGGGTTTGCCCTTAGAATTTGGACTTTAATGTGGCTGGTCTTCTCCTTGTTCAATCATTTAAGGGATTAGCATTCAAAAAGCAAGATTATCTTTAAGATCCTAACTTATTTTTTTTCTAGAAAGCAATTATAGTCATATTTAAATTATTTTATTCCAAAAGAAAAAGAATAATAAGGTCAAATTATTTTCAAAATTATATGACAACTTTAATAGACATGATTAATATCTAGATATATTATTTAAATATTGTTTTATTTTCAGTTCACTGTTGGGCAGTTTAATCATACGGGGATCATGGGGATCAAAGACTTACGCAGTATTTTTTGACCATTATAGTGTTTTTCCAGTATATTGTTTTATCATTAATTGTTATATGTCGGTTTTAAATATAATTAATTCAGCTCGCCTTCAACATATACCCTGCTTTCTTACTCGTCTTGGATAAGACACTTAGATGAAATTTGCAGTAGTAAATATGCAGTAATAGCTTTCAATAATTAGGGCGGTGATAGTAGTAGTAGTAGTGTGTTCTTTATAGAGCTCTGTGTTGCTAGCAGCTAAAAACTGTCAAGAAGATAGAGATCAGTTTTTACTTTTCTCTTCCCCCACTGTTCTGCATGCATTAGAATGCAGAGAACCTGTAGTTAGTTTCACAAATTAATCTTCTAAATTTTGTAAGCTTTAGGAAATCTGATATTCCTGCTTCCTGGTTGTAAGCTGAGTCCTGGTGCTTTGACCTGAGGCAAAAACCTGATCACTGTCTATATGCCTTGTAAATCACTGAATTTACCTTGAATTGACAATTATAGAGTGGTATGATTGGAACCAGATACAATGAAACAGGGATACAGAAAAAAGATAATGGGTATTATTGGCATTCAGAACATTGATATCACTAACAGAAGTACAGCATTTTTGGTGCCGTGGGAAAATACTTATATCACAATCCAGAGGTCCCTGATGAGACATAATGGGCAGAATTAATCATCACAAGCCATTTCTGAGATTTTTTACACATTCATATTTGCCCCTGGTTCACATCTTTAGATTATCTTTGCAATCAAAGAATGAAAAATGTTTTTAATAAAAAGGAGAAGTGCTATTCTGTACAGAAACACTGTGACAAAGAGAAAATTCTACAACAAATGTTTTGATAGTAGCTCTTCTGAATAGTGTTTTATAACAGTGGACAGTTTGGAGTAATAGAAACTAAATTGATATATGCTTGAACTATGATTTTCTAGATTATACAGAATGTGTTGTAGAAATAAGAAATACTTTATGCTATCATTTTACGCTTATTTTCTCTATGATATATTGCTGTGATGTATCTTCCTTAGAAAAAGTGTGTAATTTAAATAAAACCCCTGAACATTAGTATCAAAATGCACAATTAGTCTTTTGTGCAGTTGCTAGATGGTCACCAGATTCAGATATATTTTTTCATACAAAGTAATATGCAAAATCTCTAAAGAATTAATATGCTATAAAGCTCCCATTGAAATCATTAGAATAAATCTCTAAACCTACCTATAACCTTTTTATGGGGGCTCAGTATATTCATAGAAGTAATTCAAGCATTTTTTTATTTCGCTAATAAAAATGTCTACCAAATAGACACTGATAGTGATAAAGAGAGAATAAAATAGTTTAAAAATTACATTAGAGATCCCCATTTAGAATTAATAACATTAGGGTAGTCTCAGATGTATTTGTTTTTTAGTATTGCTATCTAGATTTTGAATTCATGAAGAATTTTGTGATTTTCTTTTTAAAAGTAATTAATGGGCAGGAATATAAGCAGAATAATTATTTTTTATGTCACATCTGCATTTTGAAATATTTATTGAAAAGATGTTAAATGTAAAAATACCATTTTCTTTAATATGAAACCGAAAGTTGAACTTTGAGTTGGCATCAAGCATAGGGTTTTGGGTTTTTTGTTTATTTTATTCAATCTTGCTGACAGCTTGTATGTCTTAACAACAGGCAAAAGAGAGCTGCACAATAAGATGATCTTGGGCATGTTATTGGCAGGTAGTCAGTTGTTCCTTTAGATACAACCTAACTCTTGGTTAAGGCCAACAGTAGTGGAAACCAAATAGGAATAGCAGTAATAGTGGAACCAAACCAAAAATAACCTGACATCAGCAATCTCCGTTATTTCTGCTATTTTTCCTACCAGTGTCTTTTTTTGTGAGGATCAGTGAGTAAACGTTTATTTGATCTTATCAATGAGATATATATGTTTATAGTTAATTTATTCTTTATTTTTTCAGATTTCAAAAAGATACAAAGTCTGTATATTTACCGAGACCCACTGGTGCTTGTAGAAATCAGATACCTGTTCTATTTTATTATTTCAGATAAACTTGACATGCTTTCAGTTTCGTTTTAAGACTGTCCAGCTTTTAACGTAATTGCTTGTCTGGCTTCTTCTCTTTTTTTAATAGAGATTGCTGTATGTGCAAACTGTTACCTTCACCAAATCTTTCTTGTTAATGTCTTAGCTTTTCACCTTTCCTGTTCAGTATTAGAGGAACCTGTAGATGTTTTCCAAAGCAGAATTGCTGAGATGTTTAAAAAACAAAACAAAACACACAAAAAAACCCCAAACCCCTGAAACTTTGTGCTCAACTTTCTGGTCACCTGTGGCTGTGAAACAAAACCTAAAAATTTCATTATCTGCCAGATTTCAGCTTCACATGATACTTCTACATTTCCTAAAATCTATCATTTTTTCAACAGATACCTACTAGTCATGCTATTCAAGTATTGAATGAGAACAAAAGTACTCTCAAAAGAAATTTTACACCTGTATCATTTTAGTCCAACAACACTGCATTGGCAGCATGCTATCTTGTCATACTCGGTCTCATTCTTCACATGTCAGAGGCCTTACGGAAGTCCAGGTAGTCAATATCCACTGATCTTCCTTCATGTGCCAGGCCTTTCACTTTATCACAGATGTTCATCAGGTTGGTCAAACGTGATTTCCTCTTGGTCAGTCCGTGCTGCCTGTGTCTGATTACTTTCTTATACTCCGTGTGCCTGGAGGTGGTTTCCGGGCTTAGTTGCTCTGTCAAAACCTGACTGGACAAAGCCCTACCCAACCCAGTGTGAATACCTTATTGGCTGATTTGAATAATAGGCTGGACTATTTAGTTACCAAGGTCCCTTCCAACCTGAATTATTCTGTGGTCCTAAGAAGAAACCTGAATATTATCTCAGCATTTTTTTCTTTTTTATTTTTTTCTGTTACAAAACCTGTAATGAAACCAGGACAAATAAAAGCAATCACAATCAGATAACACTGTGATTCTACTGGTGTATGTAATTTCACAGGAAATTATGTAATTATAGTTGTTTGCTTGTTTAGGGTTTTTTTGTTTTGGTTTGGTTTTTTCACTACATTAAACCTGGAGAAGGAGTTATTGATGATAAATTTTGTAAATAAAAAAGGTTTAAGTACAGACCCTCTGAGTGTTGCAATTCATAGATTTTACAGCATTATCTATCAGCAGGAATACAGTCACATCTGGAGCACAGATTTTGTTACTCAGATGTCATGCAAGTTCAAAATAATTTAAGTCTGTTTTGGATTGATTTTTTTTTTTTTTTTTCACGTCTCACAGCCTCATTGCAATTAAACTTAATTTGTCCTTAAAGCTTTATGTACTACAATGCAGAAAAGCTTACAGTATTAAAGAGAAAATCTTTATTGCAGGCTTGCAGTTACTGCTTTGTTCTACATTGCTCCACTGGAAATAGAATAGGTGTGACTAAAACTCACACTTTCACTCACACTGTTTGTATTGGTCACTTCACTGCCCTCAGAGAAAGGGAGCATTGAACTTTTAATCCAAACAGTGTACCACCATTAACAGTGAAATGGATCCCGCAAGTCTGTGGGATCATGAGCAGAGTCTAGTCTTTGCTGGCACCCTTAAACATCCACCTTACCCCATACTCACCAACCTTTCATCATTGTTTTATTAATTGTGTTGCTTTCTCTTTAAGGCTAGATATGTTGTTCGTCTTAAGCAATGTATCCTATATTGCTGTTGTTAAAACTTCAAGCTGAATACTTAGATAATTTGTACTTTCCCCACTTACATTTCTGATAACTTATTAATATCAACTGTAAATACTAATATTTTTTAAAGGGAATAGTCTCCAGTTGGTTGATACCATTCTTGAAGATCCAGGTCAAAAATTGACACAGCTTTGCAGGTGAGGTCTCATAAATGCTGATTAAAACAAAAATGTTTCCCTATCTGTTTCAGACTACTATATACACTTTTTTATGATGTCTGACTTTTTCAGGGATGAGACTGATGATTTGTGTTCAGCTCATGTTCTATTGTGACATCCAGATCTTTTTCTAAAATACTGTTACCTGACTAGCTGTCACTCAGTCTGTAACTGAGCAGTACATTACACCTTTGTAAATGTAGCATGCTATTTAAGGATGCTTTTCTGTTTTGGTTTTGTTTTATTTTGGGTTTTTAAGGCAATCTCTCCAGTTCTTCAAGATCGCTTTACTTTCTAAATCTGTCTACTTTAGAGTCCTTCCCAGTGTAGAAGCTTAAACATCAGAATTACTATTTAATGTCAGCTTTTTTTAAAAAAATGCCTATGAAAAGAATTATAAAAGTCTCTATCCATCTTTCAAATCCAAAGTTGAAAACACTTACTAGTCATAATGCTCAAACATTTCTCAGTTCTCTGCACTCCTGAAGGAGATTCTTTTATTTTCAGGGAGTATCCTAACTTAGGATCCAAAGGAAGGCAGTGATAAGCCTCTCAGTATGTGCAAAGGAAAGATATACAAATAAAATCCAAAGAAACTAAGTAAAATGTGAATTCAGATTTTGGTTTGAATATTAGAATATAGTAGAATTTTTGTGATTTATACTTGCCATATCCAGAAAAACAGGAGCAGAAGTCCATTAGGATAAGTCAGCAATCGTGACAGATAGTACAAGATAATATTTTATCAAGAATTTTATTATCAGCTCATCTTGAATGCAAAATGTGCTTGCTGAGGTGTAAATAGTTTAGGTTTATCATATGGGTACATATGGCACTTTTTATTCTCAATGTTACTTCAGAAGTTAAACTAAAATTAAAGTCTTGACTTGTATTCCATACATTTCTTTCAATTTTTTATGCATTTTGAAATTGAAATCATAAATTATACAGATAGATCAAGGATCATGAATATGAAATGTGTTTAAATGCATGTGTGAACACGTACAAATAAAAAAAAAATTTGAGAAGTGCATACTGATAGTGGAAAAATCAATATCTTCAGATAATATGTTTGTAAATGGAAAAATCAGGTACTAAAAGTTAGTCTCTGCTTCCAGATGTTTTCAGGTATGTCATAGCTAGCCATTATGTTTCTGATATGTGTGTGTGTGCAGTTCTACTGTCTCGTGTACACTTAAGCTGTATAATTTTAAAGAACAAGAACATATTTATATCCAATTTATATAAAGCTTTTTAAAAAGTACACCTAGCTGTGTCTTTGTTAAATGGAACACACGTTTTGGAGACCAGGGCCAGTTTACAGCTTCACACATCAGATCAAAGAATTAACTGCGTAACTCTGTTTTGAATATATAGACAGAAAGGGGTTTTTTTTTTTTTTACTATTAATATGGTATCAAGATGTTACAAGTATTTGTAGAAGAATATAAGCTCTTTCTGCTATAGAAATGCAGGTAGTCATCACTATTAATCATGGTATCATAGAAACGAAAGTAAGGCTTGAGCAATATATACGTCAGAGAAATTATGATTTAATCTGCTAAGGCTGAATCTACTGATATTTTTAGGACTCCTGATTGCAAAATGGAAACTCAGCAAAAAGAAATCAAAATCTTATTCATGGGCAAAGAGGTAGAACACTATATATAAGAAAAGCCAAGAAATAATTGTTAGTATAATGGAAGTCTTAACACATAATTGAAGAAGCGTTATTAGTCTACGTGTAATTATTCCAGAAAAAAAGAATAATAGTACAGTTAAAGTACTTTTATATAGAAGTCTCAGTAGTAATAAAAATATCAGTAGCTATAACACTATTAAAACTGTAACACAGTTCATAGTTTCTGTCTCTTGCGTTAGTCTTCTAGGTCTTAAAATCAGTCGGTTTTGATTGCTGGAAAGGTTAACACAAGAAGTCATCAGTCTCTGCAGTCTTTCATTGGCATGAATATGATAATGATGTTGCTGTTTTCCTCTTGCTCCCTTCAGACCAACTTTGGGTCATGTTTATATGTTTACTATCACATTTTTACACCATTTTCTTTATTGAACTGCAGCTACAGATCATATTGCATCCAAGTTTACTATATACGGTATGCTATATATATATATATATTAAATACTGGGGTTTTTTTTTTTGCTCTCTGTTACCCCTGAAGCCAATTTTGTCCAGCTCCAGGTCTACATTTCTTGACCTGTGATGAGCTGTTTGTAGCTGTGGGGTCCCCAGTGCCAAGCCTATACCTCATCTTCTATGAACACATGCTCTCCAGCCCCATAGGCAGCATCCTGTTTTCATTTTCAATGCCTGTGTAGTTATACCAAACTCACATTCCCTTATACTACAGAATTTTGTAAAAGTCATAAATATCTCATTCTGACAGAACAACTGCTTGTTGCAGCTGTCTGTATAAAACTATTGTTGTACTATGTAAAGAAACTGAAGTAATGCCATGCAGACCTGGTCAGTAAGAGAAATTGCTGTCATAGAAACAAAGCAAAAGAAAGCTGTGGGCCCACCAAGAAAAGTTCAGATAGTGCAAACCTGGCAAACATTAATCTTGAAGTCTTGCTAATTCAGTGTAAAGGTTGTGGACTGTTACTAGGAATAGCAGTACTGCATTACAAGGCACATGTGTGGTTACAATGAAGTAATGGGCCAGAGGTGGAACAGTGAAGTCTGCTGTAGTGGAGAGTTATTCTAGGTGATTGACTTGGCATTCTAGTGGAGGTTGGGTGTATTGAGACTTATTATGTATTGAAACTTATATGTGTGAGAAAATATCCATAGTACAAATAAATGACTGGTTTCATGATATTTGCTTCTCTCACAGCAATATATTAAATGGTTGTAGGATTTTATACTTCTCCGCTAAAGGATGACAGCAAGTATTTATTTCTCGGAAGTTACTCTTCCAGGAGTCCATGTTCAACAGTAAATATTTCAGAGTGATCACTGCACTGTAAAAAAACAAACAACCCCCAAAACCTAGTGAAGCTTTTCTACATATTTGTTTGTCTGTATGCATTATTTGACTATTTTTTTGTGTATATGGACTATATGTTTTCATATATATATTGGTAGGTAAAGCTGTTGTGTTCGGTGATACTAATTCATTGTATTCTGAAGGCCAAAACTGCTTTCTGCTGTGTGTATCTGGCAATCTGCTGCATTTATTGATATAGTCTTTCAGTGTACATATCTCAAGCAAGCACTGAGGCCCAAGGGAAAATCTCAGTGGGAATGAGCAGAGATGTGTTTTTCAGGGCTTGAACATTCACACCTGAAGCCCAATTACATGTCCACAATGGCTTCAATCCCTGCCTGCTTTACATCTTTTCATCTACAGTTACACATGTTTTAACAAGCCTCTAATCTTCAATGCCTTAAGCGACTGATGCATTTCACCATGTTTCTGTTTCAACTCATCCTGAGTGTCACTCTCTTCCAGGATGTAGATCACCTGTGCTTTTCATCACAAGGTGTGATTTTAGTGCATCCTGAGCAGAGAAGGAAACTGGGTCATTGTTCTTGTGGCACTCCATGTCAGATTTCAGTCAGAAAAGAACTGTGAGATGTTCATAATTAAAAGAAGGTAGGAAGCCCAGTGCTGTACTCTGATTTTTTTTCATCATCTTGCTAAATACAGAAAGTTTGCAGATCCCACAGATTCAAGTTCAACAGATATATTTTTTCCTTCTAGTTTTGCCACAGGCCAACGTGGTTGTTTGAATCGTCTACATTTTTCCTGCAAGTGGGGAGGAAAAGATAAAAATCTAATCACTGAAATTTTGCCTAATGTCAAAGACAACAGCACAAAATTTGGGTAGCATACAATGCATGGCCTAGAGTTTTTCAGATACTTTGGTTTTATTTTTCATTTGTTTGGATTTTAAAGTACATTCTGATACATCGGACTTCATTATTTTACTCTTAGGTAGGTTTTGTAAAGTTTTACGATTTCAGGTAACAAGTATTAATTAAATAATTTGTACTATCAAGGAAAAGCGTTCTGTGATGGGAAATAGGTAAGTGAAAGATTATTTGTAGTTGATAGTATGTGACTGAGATATTGGGAGATCTAAACATCTTTTTGTTTGCTCTTTACTGCTTTGTTTCATAAAACAAACTTTTTATAGAAAATTTATTGGAGTAAATTATTTATATGTTATGCACTGATTTAAAAGTAAGTCATACAGTACTGCAGAGAGAAAACTGCAGCTACGCTTTTCTACTACTCTCTTTACAATTTAATGGAGTTTTTACAGAATCTCCTCATTGTATATTCATTACAGACGATGCCTAAGTGAACTGACAGAAACTGTTCTTTTTCCCATATATAATTTGAATTAGATCGAAATAATGGGTTGTGCTCTGATGTGTTCTTACAGTGCACTATTACTTGCATATTTGAGCAGATTACCGTGTGGTTTGGAGACTAATGACCAGAGATTTCTTCACTGATTCTAGTATAATTTTTTACTAATATATGTCAAGAAATGCTTACAGATGCAAAGATGTATAATCATGTAGATGATATAAGAATCAAGCCTATGTTCCTTAAAGTCAATCATATTTACCACTTTCTCTTAACACAGATAAGTTTCACATCACAGAATGGCACAGGATGAAAATAAATGTATTTGTCAGTGAGATATGAGGGACATTTTCAAAATAAATAAAAATTTGAGAAAGTACATTCAGTTGTGGGAGATTAGATTTTAAAGCTGAGTTGGGTAGACTTCTGTTACCAAAAAGATTAAATATGTAATTAGGCTTTCTGTTGTGCTTTTTATTTTTGGAAATTTAAACTGTAAGAACCATTGTTGAACAAGGCTGAAAATGTATGTGCTGTCACCATTATCCTTAAGGCTTTTGGAAGAAATTATTTTGTTTTCTCACCATGATCTCTAATAGAATATTAATATTAAATAGTGTTAAATGCAAATACCTTAATGAGTAATTTTATTAAAATTCCAATGTTTAGATTTATATTGTTAAGACAATTTTCCAATATAGTTGTGGTAGGTTGACCTTGGCTGGCTGCTGGGTGCCCACCAAGCTGCTCTCTCACTCCCTCTTCTCATCAGGACAGGGAGAGAAAATATGAGAATGCTCATGGGTCAAGAAAAGGACACCGAGATTGCTCACCAATTGCCCTCATGGGCAAAATAGACTCAACTCGGGGAAGATTAATTTATTGCCAATTAAAAATAGAATAGGATGGTGAGAAACAATGCTAAAAACTTTTTCTCAGGCCTGACTCTTTTACATCCCACCCCACCAAGTGGTGCAGAGGCGTGGAGAATGTGGGCTGCAGTCAGTTCATTAACAGCTTCTTTCTGCCACTCCTTCTTCATGCTTTTCCCCTGATACAATGTGGTGCCCCTCTCTTGTGATACCGTTCTTCACAAACTGCTTGAATGTGGGTCCTTCCCATGGGCTGCAGTTCATGGCTCTTGATATTCATGGCCAGTAAATTACAAAGTTAGGTGCTACATGCTAACATTCTTAATACTTCCTAGACAGTAGGTCATTCAGATCTCTTCAAAACAGCAAGATTGTTTCTTTTTTATGTTGTTTAAAATTTCATTTATTCTTTGGCACAAAAGTATGCACTCCAGTTTAATACAAGGTTACTTAAATTTTGTTTTTTTTTTTGAAAAAATGTTAATCTATTTGTGAGACAATAATTTAGACAAATTCCTTTTAATAGAATGAGGTATTGGACAAGGTGATATGAGGATATTTCAACATAAAAATCCTTACGTATTCCGTTTACTTCAACAGGGCTAGAATTTCAGCCTTAAATTTTGGCTTATTAGAATAATACAAGGACTTATTTAGAAAACAGTTTGTTTCTGATTTCAAAAGTACACTTAAGCCAACAAGCTGTGTAGATGTGTATTTTAAAAACACAGCAGGAAGAAAAGCTTGGGGGAAAAATGAAACTTTCAGTTAGTTTAAATTAATCTGGAAATATGAATGCCAAAATTTCATACTTGGTATTTTTTCTTATTTGTAATATAAACACTGGGCAAACTCATTTGCATTTTTTATTCAGAATGAAGTTAACCTCAATATATTGAAATTTCTTTATAGTATATAACATTATCTAAAAACTGCCCAGAGTTATATGAAATCTTGGGTTTATGACAATACCATGTCCATGTAATATTACTACACTCTTATTACGGAAATATTCATTCAGCCATAGTTTATTCAGTTTCATCATGCACATAAAAAGAACGTGTGTGTATATATAAGCCGGTTTTATGCTTTAACATTTATTTAAGAAGTTTTCTGTATGAAGCGAGGTCCTTATGACATCAAAAAGTTCAGGACATAAGGGATACAATTCATTGGGCCATTCTCAGGCATCTGTTACTGTATGAGATACTCAGATATTCAAAATGTCCATGCAAAGCTAGCAAATATAACACAGGAAAGTCCATACTCCTCTGGAGAGGCAGTTAGAAGTCAGGCAGGATGCAAAGGTATCTTATATGCAGAATGCCAGAAAATATCGGAGTGGGGGCATCTGAATTTACCCCAAAGAAGAATACATTATATCCTGACTTAACTGCTTGCTTTTGCTCTAAAAGTTCTTTTCCATATATACTATCTTCCATGAGCACAGTTACATACCTACTTTATCAGAGTTTCTAACTTGGCTGAATATGCTTAGACCTTTCCATTTTCTATTCTGAATAGCATTAAACAGTAGTTGAACTCTAAGATTGTATACTTTTCTAGCAAATCAATTCCACTGATACATTTTTCTGAGGCATTTACTTTTATAAATAGTTAGGCATCTCCCTGTACCTCTGGAGGCTTTCCAGTATTCACTTCAGTTGCCTGGTTGCATAATGCAGTCTGATGCCAAGATCCATCACCCTTCTAAATGAAATAGTTTGTGTCCTTGGAACTGTTTTGCTGTAATGACAAGAAACAAACAACCTGAAGTACGCTGTATCTCAGAGAAAACAGGTGCTTATGGACCTTTCTGCTGCTGTTGACAGACTTAGTATTGAAGGAAACGATCTTTAAAATTAGTTTCATAGAATAGAAATAGAATAGATATAGAATGCACCAAACATAGGCCTCACCTAGAATGTTCAGTCAAAAGTAACACTGGAGTTAGAAATACTTAGTTTGGTTATAAGGAGATAGATTTCCCATAATGAATTTTTGTTTAAGGTCATGAACACAAATACTGCTTTATTATTTTGTTACTGTTATCTGCTGGATATTCCGCTGGCCAAAACATCATTACAAAGTTATATGAATTCCCTCAGTGTATCTTGTATAACGATGCTTGAATTGGGACACAAAATTCATTAGATTTTTTTTTTAATATCTACCTTTTCTGAAGTTTGAATGTTTGTCATATTTTATTCATGTTTTACATGAAGTTAAGTAAGAAGAATTAAAATATCTGAAAACTCTTGAGGAATTAAACTGCTAAGTATGTAAATTCCAAGGACCTGAAATTAATTGCCTGGAGTACTATGTGATGATAGCAGACCTGAGATTTAACTCTCCAGATTCCTGCATAGGGCTCTGTCTAGAGAACAGTCTGTGTTTGTGTAAATGGATGTGTGTTTTTGATATATAACCATTTCTTCATGTAGCCTTTTACTTCTTGTGGTCTATCACGCCACATATGCACTTTGGATTAATTAGTAAAATTAGCCTATTCTTTAAACACTGTAGAAAGAAAGACAACAGTCAAAAAGGGTAAATAAAGTATGTTTCTCCTGCTTGAATTTCTGAGGCCAAAAGAACTCATGTGCTCAGTTAACAAGTAAAACTTTCAGCCCTTATTTAAATTGGAGCTCTTATCTGGTCATTCATGTAATCTTAGTTTATATATAACTTGCTTTTAACAAATACTAACTGGGAGCTTTTCATTTTCAAATTTAAAGAACAGTATTTTCAGACCTTATTTTGAACAGCAAATTAATTAGTTTAATTTTTATCATTGCTGTGTCTATTCCACAAGTGGATGCTGCTCCCCATTTTAGAAAAAGTGCTTAAACTGTTTTGAAAAAGCTCTCCAATGATATAAGCACTGTTGAAATTATTTTTCATGAATGGCAAGGAAATGTAGTAATAAATTCATGCTTTTTGCTGCCTTTTCCATTGTTCTGTTAAAAGAAAAAAAAAAAATAATAGTTTTTTGGTGTTTCTACGAAGCTTATATTTCCATAGTTGTTTTCTACTGATATTCTGACAGTTGGAGAAGCAGCAGGAGCAAAAATGAAAGCAATATATTCAGCATTTTTCTTTGGTAGAAAATGAGACACAGAAGAACGTGCTACTGTATCAGAAAATCATGCTTAAAATTGTCCAAAAGTTATGAATTTCATCCTTTTAGTG
The DNA here is from genome assembly GCA_024361745.1 of Cacatua alba. Taxonomy (NCBI): domain Eukaryota; kingdom Metazoa; phylum Chordata; class Aves; order Psittaciformes; family Cacatuidae; genus Cacatua; species Cacatua alba. Next base: position 13,310 of record JANEMJ010068872.1, read on the forward strand.
TGAACATATGAATGATTGTCTGTTTCCTCTGGCAATTCTACTTTTTTATTATTTTTTAATTTTCTCTTTCATAATTAAATCAAGCAGATCAATAATTCATTTAAATATGGCTCACCTAAATTTGCAAAGCATTCACTGGCCTTTGGTATTTGAATTAAAAATTAACTTTTAATGCGTTATACTATTCTATGTATTTAGAAATGGCAGCGTGCTTGCATATATATAAAACAAAAAGAGAAAACGGAAAATGTCTTAATGGTTAAGATGGCAAACTGAAACTTGGCATGATGTGTAGACACTATTGCTGAAGAACTTGGCAACAAGCTTCTTATCTGACTGAGTAACAGATTGTGGCAGTTCTGTTAACTCTGAAATCATCATTTTGAGGTTTTTTTTTGTGTGTGTCTTCCTCTACACAAGAAACAAAACTGTGTTTAATAATGTTTTTATTGTCTTACTGTGGATGTAGTAAGTAATAATTGGACTTAAATACACAATTATTTGTAGAACTATTTTACATAATCGACCTACCAGTAAAAATTGCACTTCATAGTAACAAGAATTGTGTTATTCTAATTTTTGCAGTTAATTCTGTAGGTTTTTTTCCTAACTGTAGCTTCCAGTCATTCTTATTATATATATATAATGATTACAGTTATTATATATAGTATTGCGTATTATATATATTATACTTCTTATATACACACACATTATGAGAAAGTTCTTCCTTGTAGGACTGTTCTAAGATCAGTATAAAATCACTTGTTAACCTTAACTACATAAAAACCCCTGATTTTCTTAAGATTGTTGCTTCTGTTTTCTTTTAAAGGTCTCAAGTTATTCAGCCTTAACTAACTTGCTGAGGAATAACCGTGGCGGGTACATCAAATACATTCATTTTAGAGACTGCAGAGCTATATTGTAGGCAACCCAAAGAATACAAAGTGATGGGAGAAAAGACAATCTGTGTTTGCTTACCTGAGCAATGTCTACCTGGGGCAAGCAGCTGGTGATACTCATTATAAAACAAACTGTTGGATTTGAAAATTAAGGGGTTTTTTTTTTTAATTCTTGTGATTGTACTATTATTTTTCTTTTTTTTTTTTAACAGCATCAACACTTGTTACTTTATATTATTACTATTATTTGATTTATTATTACTGCTGTTTGCTTTTGATCTTTATTTATTTTCTACCAGGTATGGATATTAGATTCATTTTCAAGTCATTAGTAGGGGATAAAAGTAAAATAAGTTATTGACAATGAGAAATATAAATCATAATGCCAATATTGAAAAATAAACAAATTTCTTTTTATAATTGCTTTTTAAGTAACTGCAATTGTTGGATAATGGTAGTATGAAAAGCCTTTAACGTTTCTTTGAAATAAGAAACAGAATAACCCAAGTGTTTTCAGTAAATTTGCTGTCGCTCAACAAAAGCTAGAGGAATTTTGCTAGAGGCCCTTTTTGGCACGAACTTTTTTCTCTTTCAAGACAGATCATTTCACCTTGTAAATTATGAGTTACTCATTTTGCATCTTATTAATTACAGCTGTATCTGTGCCAAATTCTGAATAATCCTGCTGTGATTAATGGTTTACCCTTTAATGGCTTTGAGTCAAAAGTAGTAACTTGTTTCATAAAGGAATATGAGAAAAATAATGTTTTTCTGCCTTTTTCTTTATAAAATCCAATCTCAAGAGTATCAGCTACTCTACCATTTCACTTGTTTAAGAGGAAGATTAGTCATTAGCTATTCTAAAAACGATTTATGATTTCTAAAGTGGTAACAGTTTTACATACGTATTTTGTAATATCCAAGATATCTTCACTGAATGTCAAGCGGATTTCTTGGCAGGATGAAAATGTGTATGGATACAATATTTATTTTCTTTAATAGGTTAAGATAATGATGAATCAACTCTATTATCTGGCAAACAGTAGATTATCTGTAATTGGAAAACATTTTATATCTAACTTTGTAAGCTCTTGCTAACTAAAATTTCATTATCTGGATGCAAAAATTGCTATGAGTGATACTAATGTCATAGATGGAGTCATGCATTTCACTTGCAAGAAAGAAGCAATAATATACTTTATTGATAGAAGACAGTGTTCAATGGTAAACATAACAGTGCTTTAACATGATTTGATGGTGAGGTACTCTGGATTGGTTACTGCATATGGGACAGGGTCAGACAAAACGGTTACGGAGACCTGCCCATTGAGTCACAGGGTTCAGAAGGGACCCCTTGCATTCTAAACTGATTCTCATAGGGGAGTTCAGGTGCACCTGGGTCCAGACTTAGTTCCAGACTTGCTCAGTGGTTTGTGTCTAAAGGATTATATATGCACAATCAGTCCTTTATATCACTTGGCTAGGATTTCAAGGTTTCAGTGCTCTTCCTCCAGTTCACTTACTGGGTATCTGACATTCAGCTTGCTGCCATGCAGGAGAGCTATTGATGGAGCAAGATGATTGACTCATAGTCCTATTTGCATACTGACTATAGATGTTAGTTTCTTCAAAAATTGGTTTGACTGACACCTTGACCAGCACTGTGGTTACATGGGCACATTGCTCAAGTTAGCCTTTGGTTATTGTGTTGTTGTCTGTCTCCCCCAGATCTGTCTTGAGCTGGATGTAGCTGTCACGACCAGACTCATCCATTACAACCTCCACTGGTGGTTATCACTTGAGCAGGGTTACGGGAAAGAAGTCAGGTTGCAGGAGGGGGAGCACACCACCACAATTACATATACCCATGATTTATATTTGGGCACATTTCATTTAAGCCTTCAGGTACAACTGGTGTTCTTAATTTTTTCCTATGTATAGTATCTTAGGAATGTTGTGTCAGACGCTGGTATAGCTTGGGCCAGTCTGACCACTGAGGGATATTAGGCAGAACTGTGAAAATAAATAAACAAATCATGTTGTATGTAAGTATAAATACACTTTCTTTCAACCTGATAATCTGTTTTCAAGGTCAGAATTTTCACTCTTCTTACATTGATGAATAATGTTTCAGTTCAGTACATGTTTGAAATTATAATCACAATTAGTCTACTGCTAAATTGTTTATGATTTTGAATCCGTCTTCTCTTTTAATTATACAGTTCTTGGCTCTTGTAGATTAATCTTTTAAATGCTTTTTAGAAGAAATGTAAAATATTCTGTGTCCACTTAATGTAAAAAACCCCACCTTTTTCTCAAATATATATTTAAATAACAGTGTAAATCCCATTCTCCCCTTGTATTGCATACAAGCCCAACATTGGGTAAACTCTTGTAATAACAACAATAAAAAATCTCCAACATTCCAGAGTCAGTAATTAAAATAAAAACGAAAAGGCAAAAAAACCCCACCAAAACCAAACAAAACGAACAACAACCACCTCCAGAAAAACCCAACAAAGCAACAAACAAGCAAAAACCCCCAACCTTCATCTTTTTTTTTGACATTTAACTTCTTTTAATGTGAGTAAAGGTGGAAAGGCCTGTAGAGGGAAGTATAGGTGATGGGCAATGATAAGAAAGACTGAAAAGGGTAAATGTGAGAAAATTTGTGGGTTAAGATAAAGCCAGTTCAATAGGTAAAGCAAAAGCTGCACAAACAAGCAAAGCAAAGCAAGGAATTCATTCACCACGTCCCATAAGCAGGCAGATGTTCAGCCAACTCCAGGACAGCAGGGCTCCATCCTGCGTAATGGTTACTGGAGAAGACAAACACCAACACTCTGAATGTCCCTCCTTCCTGTTTTCTCCCCTAGCTTTTTAATTGCTGATCATGGTTTTTAAATGCTGATCCCATATGGTATGGGATATCCCTTTGGTCCTTTGGGTTCAGCTGTTCCAGCAGTGTCCCCTCCCAACTTCTTGTGCACCCCCAGCCTACCTCCTGGTGGGGCAGTGTGAGAAACAGAGAAGGTCCAGATGGTGTGCAAGCACTGTTTGGGAACATCCCTGAATTATCAACACTGTTTTCATCACAAATCCAAAACACGGATTCATATAAGCTGCTATGAAGAAAATTAGCCAAAACCAGTACAGGCAGTCACCAGGTTCACAATATTTAATGGATCGTGTTCACGAGGATGATGGTTATAGGGAATTGAATTCAGGTTATAATTAAGACACCACTCTCTTTGCAGGTATTTTAGCTCCTTAGGTTTCTGCTTCAGTTACTGGCATATCAGGAAGTAAATACAGCAAATGTTGAGTGGCTAGCAAGAAGCATAGCTCTATAGGGACCATTAAGTATCCCACATCTCTTCTGTGACCACCTAAAATGTTGGAAAGTTCCCAATATGTTATTTAACAAACTTACAGTTTAATTAAACGTTTCCTCTGATGGTTTCTTGCTGCTTTTTTTTTTTTCTTTCCATTGGTAACTTAAGTGAACTGAAGCCCAGTTACAAGTTTACATTGTTGCAAAAAGAGATGCCTAAGAACTGTATTTTCGTTGTTCCCATTATTTCAAAATGTTCTGTATTTGTATGATACTGATAAGAAAGAGGGAAGTGTGTTACTTAAAAGATCTTTGCAGAAAATGTCTTTAGTTTTGTTTAAAAAACTCCCTCATATTTCTGAAAATTTTCCTATATATATTTTATTCATGCTTAATGTTGCCATGGTCGCAGTATTGTCGTCATATTTCTATAAGGCATTCCTCTGTATTTATAACTTGTACCTAAAAATAGTGATTATCCTCTGATAACAACGATTTGATATGGTCATTCTTGTTTTTTGAGTTGGTGAAAAGGAGATGTCAGTAGTTTCAAATCTTATCATCCATAAGATTTGTGAATAAGAGTTACTTATGTTTATTGCTGTTTGTAGACAATGAATGATCTGTGTCTACGTTTCCTCTTCCACAGGATTTTGGGCATAGTCACAGGGACTCTTAAGACTTCAAGGCATATCACTGAAGGAGGAATGGGCTAGGGAAACATCACCTTTTGACATTGCTTCTACAACGTGTTGTTCTTTAAGTGAAATAAGTGCCCAAAAATGTGGTTTAAAGCTCTGGTTTAAGCATCTGGCTTGTTTCTTCAATATTTTTTTTTTTAATTTATCTGAAAGACTATAGCAATATTTCCATATTTGTGCCTGTAACAATGGCTTCTTTCTCTTGCAGATCCTTTGAGCATGAGGTGTCTGTAAAAGAAATGACAGAGTTAAAAACATTTGCATGATCATGTTACTTTAACATTTTAGAGCAGCAGGGAGAGGATGCAAAGTAGAAAAATGCTATTATATTTGAAGCTAATATGTCAGTGAAGTGGAGCAACCTGCAACAGTTGTAAACAGCTTTCATCAAAAGCCTTTATAATGAACACATATTCTATTTATGATTTTAAAACTTCAAATTAAGGATCCTCAATTCTGTTTCCTTATTCTTTATATATTTTACTGTAGTTTTACTGAGGCAACAAACTGTCTCACTTCATTTTCTGATCTTTAAGAGAAGATCCTTCAAAGAGGCTCTGCTTCTTATTTCTTTCTTGTTTTATTTGTTTCTGTAAGATACATTTCTGTTAGCACATGGGTGCTTTTTTGAAATTGTTCACTTGATCTTCTTATAATTATAAGAGACATTGTACTGGTAGCTCTCTTCTAGCATCTTAAAATTTACTTTTTACTTTGTATTTATTATATTGAATGAATACATTTATAACGTATTTAAGAAAGAATAACATAGGTCTTAGTAGTGAAAAGAACATATACACCTAGACATTTTGGAAATGTCACATTGCCATGTTTCTGCAGAAGCTGCTTCTTTGAGGAAGAATGCCCATACAGAAATATCTGTTAGTACCACTGTGGTGCTTTTTCCATTACTTGGTATAGCAATTATGCCAGCAGAAATATAAAGTGTGTGAGTGGCTAGGATAAAGGAAAACACTTTGAAGGAAAAAATAATTATGATAAGAAATTCACTTGCAGAGCTTCCATATAGGTATCACCTTAGGTGTCTCACATTTTTAAGCTTTTTGTTTTCACAGTCTATTTGTCTAATCGTAAGTAATCATTCTGAATTGCTTATAAGGGAATTTTGTCTAGTTCATTTCATAACACAAACAGGATCATTCTTCTGTAAGAAGTATAATTGATCATCCAGAAACAAACAAAATAGCTTTGGAAGTAATTTTTGTGTTTCAAGTTTTCCTTAATGAAAATTAATTATTTTATTTATTTTGATCAGTTTAGAGTAGGCATATTTAATGTTGATGATCAGTTAGCATTATTGTGGGGGGGGTTTAATTTCAAAGCAACATTAAATCTGGAGGAGCATCTTGGAGCTGCTTTTCTTCACCAGTATATAAATCAGTATTATTTAACCACAGATGGGTATATTGTTCTTGCTGATATTGATTCAATCCTTTTAAGTTTTTCCTATGCTATATACATACCTGTATCCATACAAAACGTGTCTTAATGGTCTTTCTCAAAAATAAACCAACAGACAGTCCTTCCTCCTGATGATTCCTCTGGTGATTCAGAGCTTTATTACAGAGCAGCTAATTTTATTGAAATACACGTATGTAAGCATTAGTCTCCCACAGATGTCCGAACTCCCCCTATAGTCATTGGAAAGGACAGTCTGGCCCACATTCATGTGATGTATGTTCTGGGTGCCATTTCCTGTTTGCTGGCTGTAGGAGGAGTCATTATCAGACTGGGCGCTTAATTTTTACATGGAAAAAAATCGAGGTTTTATGAATCAAATTAAAGAAAGTTACGTTAGATCTCTTCACTCTCAACCACTTGAATGTCTATACAACACATTTTATGTGTTAGAACAGAATAACAGTGTGGAAGTGAAAATAACAAGATCTTAGTTTAATAGTGTCTAATATTTCCTTACACAATGTTATTTCCCAAAAAGAGGCTTTTCTTGTGACATTTTGTGTATGCTTAACTAGGTCTTTAAATCTTTCATTTATGGTTTATATCCAATTACTTTTTTTGTAAGTTATTATTAAAGAAGTGAACATTCACATTTGTTTTTAAATTGTAATGTCAAAGAGTTTGTGATTCTAACCAAATGGAGCATATTTAAATAATACATTACCATATTTTCTCATGGAATATTCTGAGGTTTTCTCCCCCACATAAAAGAAAAGCTGCATTAAAAGTCTTATATATGTAATTATTTTTATTGCCAGAAACAACTGTGCTTTTATGTTTCTACGTATTTTTCTTGCTTTTCTTTGGCTTTATTAGTTTTGATTTGCTAGTGAATTTTTGCATGTTAACCACTGTTATAATGTAGTAATACTAGAAGGTACATCAGAAGCAGATGGAAATGTATGTTACTTATCTACAGAATATTGCCTGAAATCCTTGTGATTATGGAAACGTAATGTAGATAATGCAGTACACTTTATCTCAGAATTTGGCAGATCTGCAAGATATGCTGTGAAGGACCTGTATTAGATCACAATACAAAACCTCTGATCTACTGTCAAAGTATATATATATTTGTTTTCATAATTTGTTCATAGCTATTGGTATCCTAAGACCATTTATCTTTTCTTTAAACCTGCTTCTCTTTTACCTTTTAAGGACAGTAAATATTAACTGCACTTTAAAACATACAAGGTGTCTTAGTCCTGGAGTCAATTTTAGCATACTTTTAAATACATAAACATGCAAATACATAAACATGCAAATAGCAGGGATATGGTAAGAAAGGTAGAAGGTATGAAGATATGAAAAGCAAGGCATGAATTTATAGCAAGAGGCAATAAATTACCTTAGATCAGTGTGTATTTTATTAAAAACAAGCTTTTCTTTGGGTTAGAAACTGGAGCAACATAGTTCCTCATCTGCTCTAGTAGTTTAAATTCCTTCCTGAAGTTTGCAGAACTAGACTTTCCCTTCCAACACAGAAATGAGATGTGCTGGCTTTCTTTTTGATTATTGAGAAAGTTTAAACAGCTAGCATAGCTTGCATGCTGCCTTTTTACAACGCTAAAATTTGGATAAGATTAATTCTGCCTTGATCACATAGGAATAAGTGGATGGAAACCATTGTTTTTCAGCTGTTGCTGCCAAAACAGCAGCATAATATGGCTGATTTAGAAAGGCCAAATCTGACCCAAATGTTGGTTTTGGTCACAAAACAGAAAAAACGTTAATTGCATTTTCATGCAATGGCTGAAATTGTGTGAAATTCTCCCCAGGGGTATCTGCAAAATTTAGTATAACGGTAAAATGAATAATTTGTGGAAAATCACTGTGACTCACTCCACTTCTATATCAAGTTGTCTGCAGAAATCATGGTATCAAATTATGAAAAGGTGCTGTGTACATATGTATACATGAATATAACCTGCAACTACTTCTCACCAGTACAGAACTCTAAAAAAAGTGCTTGTTCTAGAAGTGTTCTTTTGTGCTGCCTAAAATTATGGTTTCAGTAAATTAGAAATACTTTTTCAAACAATTCTGAGGGATTTTTAAATTTCTGGGTAATTCATTATTAGGCATTGATTGAAATCATAGTTTAGTGTTAGTAATTTACACAAGGAAATTTTTGCTGTTGTATTTCTGTACACCAGCCTTCTCCACCTTCTTATGAATTGATAGTTCATACCTGCCATTTTGTTACTCTATAATGCAACAGACAAGAAGGTTTTAATTGCATTTACTTCTGGTAATATGCTATTTAATTTTGAAATAATATAATTTTGAAAATGCTGTCTATAAGAAGTTTTCAATAACTGTGACCAGTTAGAGGTGATTGGTATTTTCACTATATATGTGGCAAAGACTTCCCTCTTGGTATAAGAAAATACAGAAGTTTCTCCACTTCTGCTTTTTCTATATGTCTCCCTTAAATCAGATAAGACTAGCTGAAATCATGAATGAGTGCTTCATAATTTGGCTTAAAAAATGATGTAAGACTAGAATAAATCAGATAACCTGTGGGTATGTTTTTCTGTAACTGACTTATTCAATTTCAATAGGTCATAAAGCTTGCTTTTGAAGAGTTTGAGCTGGAAAGAGGCTATGATACTCTTACTGTTGGAGATGCTGGGAAAGTTGGTGATACCAGAACAGTGCTGTATGTGTAAGTACAGAACTTCAATTTTTTTTTTTTTTTCTTAAAATTTGTTGTCACATGCTGCTTCTGGGTCATGAGATACCTATTTTGCTTTTTAAATTTTAATGTATGTGTTTTGTTCATATAATGTTAGCTTAAAATTCAAGTACTATTCAAGAAAATTGTTCATGACAAAATTCACTCCAGATCATTAATAGCATCTCTGTAGGCTTTTATATCTAACTAAAAACTGCAGAGAACTTAGATCAGGCATAGAAATCTGCTGGATAAAGACAGTATTGAACATACTTGATGAAAAGAATCCTTCATCATTTTATCCTGTGAGGGTCTTCTAAGTCATATAAATCATAGAAATGTTTGTTACATAATTGTAACAAATGAGTGCACTTAACACCCACAGAATTTATTTTACATTAATTAGAATGTTTTTGGATGGACAAGTCTGAGCACAATAACTTCATTAAACGCTTTTGTTTATGGATTTATAATGTTAATTAGTAGCTACTTTCTGAACTATGATATCAAAGTACATAGAACACCCCCAGTTTAATTTCTCTTAAAAGCTAAGACTGGAAAATTATTAGATTATTTGCAGGATGTGTGTGTTTCTTGTGATGCCGTAGCAAGTAGCTGCTACTGAGTAGATTGAATTTCATGTTCTATTTCCTGAAAAAGAAAATAAGAAAAAAAGGCCTGGTTTAAGAGGTGGGACTTTTAGTGAATGAGAAAAGACATGAACTGGAAGTGAGAATTTCAACACCTGTGCTTATTTTTCTTGTATTTTGCAGACCAGTTAAATATTGCAAGAAGCTTTCTGGGGATGTTAATTTAACTGCTTGTGACTGATAATAGGGTTTGCAGTTTCCTTTTTTGTACTAGGATTCATTTTTACTTACAGAGATCCCAGAACACCTTCAAAGTCAAGTTTTTGAGCTTAATGAATTTGGTACACCAGATTGTTCATTCTGTTTTATTCCTCATTTATTTTCTATGACTGCTTAAAATTTAAAAAAAAAAAAAAAAAAAAAAGAAAATACCCAAACTAAAATAGTCTTAGCTCATATTAATTCCTATTTTTGCTATCTTAAGAAGGCAGGCCCCCATAATCATGTCACCTCCTGTAACTACTTTTCACTTCAATAACACTTTGAAGATCTGTGTAGCAGATACCCACCTCAGAATCTATCATTGGCATTTCTGGCACTAGTACAATTTTTTCACTTGAGATAGAGTACTTCTAGTCCTTCCTTCAGTATGATTTTTGTATTAAAACAGTAACTGTTTTATCCTTATTACTGTATAGCATATCACTTAAGATTACAGTACAGTGTTGGCACTTCCATCTTTACTGTAAATTGTATTTTTGATGAAAATTAGGTTTATGCCATTAAATTTATCTGCCTTTTGGTTGCAATAGTTTACACATTAGCATTACCCTGAAAATCATTTGAGAAAGTAAATGATAAATAACAAATACAGTGTAAATACAGGAAGGCCCAAGTATGAAGCTACTGCATCACAATAATCAGTAATGAATTGGAATTTCTATTGTGACACTTCTTTTTGCAGTTACAGACACTGGATTGTATCATGCATTCTGAAATACATTATTTTTAAACTGCATCACAGATATGCTTCATTTCACTTGCTTTTGAGAAAGAGTTTCTGTAGAAGTAACTTTTCTCATAAAACACTAGGTCCACTTGTAGACTACATTATCATGAGAAAGCTCGTAACTAAATGCCATAGTGATTTTCTTACCAAAATTTTCTATCAATTGGTTTTAGTAACTTCTGTCACATTTAATGAGGTTTCAGCAGCAACTTGCAGTTTTTTATTCTTACGGGAATGAAAAGCTTACAGCAGAGACTTTTCTGGCTAGATTTAATTTACTAATTTCTCAGGATCTCTTAAAAAATAATATAGCTTCTTCAATGCTAAGCAAGTTTCTGTTGGCGGCTTATATGCCAATTTCTGCAGAAATTCTACTAAATATCACAATAGAAACACATGCATTTGATTCTAAAGCTTCATAGCTTTTACAGTTTAGTTTGAACTAAACATGCAAAAATATAAATTTCTAAATGCAAACATAATTTCTAAATGATTTGAACCATGCCGTTCCATATAAAAATTTCATTTCTGACATACAAGCCTCAGTGTCATGCAAAATTTTCCAGCTTTCAGAAGCTAAGAGCCCTCAAGGTAGTTGGCAGCTATTTCTGGGTTCTTTATTGTAAACTTAGTACTCAAATTTTACAATGAGCTTACTTTTGCCACAATGTTTATAAGTCAGACCTCCAAGAAACATTGGAAACTGACTAGTGGCAGGTCAGTAAACAGGGGACTTTTACATATTTGATGGGAGGAAGATTGAGGGAGTTGACAAGTATAATATCTAGATGATCAGACCTAGCACAAGCTTTCCATAGTGCTCAAACTCTCAACCATTAGCAATTATCTATGTAACCCCAAAGCTGTAGCACTGCAGCTAGAGGGGAATAGGAAGGGATACTGATGTTTAAAAAGGAATAAAAAAAAAAAAAGAAAAAGTATAAAACTATCTAGCTCAAATTAGGTTTTGGAAGAAATTGGAAAAATAATTTGAAAAAGTCTTTTAAGTTCATGTAAATAGCAATGAGCTGGTTCAAAACCCAGTATACTTTGATGCAAAGCAAATTATTTCAAATCAATTTAATGCATTTCTGAGAGAGTATAGTTGGCATTTTAGGTAGGGATATGGGTTTGTTGGTTTGGGTTTTGGTTTTTTTTTAGTTTATTGAAGCAGTCTGATTATAGTATTTATAGTAAACTTTTTAAAAATTGTGTTGCCAACAGCTTAATTAAAGGGGATACGCGCACATGTTTTATGACTTTTGCCAGTTTCTTCCTCTGTAAGCCTTACTTGTTGAAAATTTAGCGGTAGTATTTTATGGGTTATGCATGCTAGGATGGTAGTTTCCAGAAATACAGCAAATACAACTCACTGAAAAACAACCTATATATGTTTAGGCTGTAAAGTTTTGACTGCAGTTATTTCTCATGATTAACAAAGTTTGGCTAGAAGCTAGTGACTACCCTTTCAAAACAATTCACTGGGGATAATAATGTATGAGGGAAAGATTATCAGTCAGAACATTTTCTGCAATGCCCAATTTTGTGTTCTTAAATTCTTGTAAATTCTTGTAATTGTAAATTGTAACACTTCACTTTGGAAAATTTGCTTTGCCTTCAAATGCTCTGGTTTATATTTTTGTTGAAGCAGTTACATTAAAATGCAATTTCCTTTTTCAAAATTATGTCCTTAAAACATAAATCTTTTAACTTTTCTTGTATAAAAAAACTTGCAGCTTTGGATTTGGGTTTTTTTCCCCTGATTCGAAGAAGAAAACGTAACTTAGTGGTTCAAACCTAGCTGTTTATGTCAGGTTTTTCAGTACACGAACCACTGTCCATGACAGAGAAATACCTCTATCAACTCTTACCCATTTCTTCTGGGTAAACTGAAACTGACTGGAGGCTTGGAAAACAACCTACCTTTCTGTAACTGGTAAAAAAAGAGCAAGCTACCTTTTTATCTACCTCAAACATTATTGAATCTGACTTCCTAGTATAATTTTTCATTTCGCATTATTTAAAAAGTTTTTCCTGCCGAACGTTTTAGAAGTTCTAAAATCTAGGACAGAAAGTAAGGTTTTTGTGTTTTGTTTTTTTTAATACTGTGGTGTTCAATACTGTCTTTCTCCCCTTGTTAGCTAGGTAGTTGACATTATTAATATTAAAAGAAAAATACAAAGCCAAGTAAAATTAGGGATTTTTAGCAGTGTTACTGCTTATCACAGCTTTAACAGTCAAAACTTCAGAACGTTAGTTTGTGATATGGTTGCAGTTAAGCACACTAATAGCATAGTGATTTCTCTTTGAAGGACAGAAAAATACTGTAAAGCTGTTTTTTTAAAAGGAAAAGAAAACCTGAACAAATAATGAAAAGGGATTTGCTTCAAAGAAGGAAAATATGTTTGCATATTGAAAACTCAAGAAGTGTTTATGATTGGATTTTAAAATAAATTTTTGTTTCATACAGTAGTTTAATGTCACAAAGACAGATATATTGACTTTCAAATTCTGTGTTTCATTCAGCTTACTTTGTTGTTCTGATGCTTCCAAGAGATTTATTTAAAATATTCTGCACACTAAACGAACAAAAAAAGAGAATGTTGTAAGGACTCAAAACGTTTTCACATTTATGTGCAGTATTCTTCATTTAAAGGATTAATTTCTCTTCAAATTGGAACATTATTGAGTAGTTAACATTTGTAGGGAATAGGTAGTGTAGCAGAAGTACTTGAATATATACATACAGATATATATATATGAAAAGTGCATACTGGAGTATTTTTTTTTTTTATGAAGTCATGAGAGCAAAGAAGCATAAAGAAAACATAGATGTATTTTAAAAACTTCAGAATTGAATTTTACTTTCATTCTACTTGTATGCAAATATCTATACACAGACATTTATATACAAATAATCCCATACTACCCATAAAAACTTGTAATTTTAGAGTTGTTCTTGTCTATGTTCAGAAATCATCAATATAGGTCTCAGACATTAATCAGATTACTGAGTATAAACAGAGCCATTTAAACACTTGTTACTTGGTTAGGCAGTAGATTTACACTTCTAAATAGCCATTGAGAAATTCTTGCAGGAAACCACAGGTTTCAGTTGCCTTCCAATAAATCTCCATTATTGTCAAGAGACATCAGTGAATTTTTCTTCATTGCTAAAAACCCTCAACCTTTTGTTTATAGCAAAGTGTGGAATACAGAGTATGGCTTAACAGTTATGGCCTGGTATTTTGTTTAAGTGTTTTAACTGGGAAGAGAGGTCAGAAATTAATGGTTATTGCTGTGGTTTCAGAAGGTGATCCCCAGAATGCATTTGTACTCTTCTCCTTTTTTTTCTATATATATCTGTTTCTGCAGGCATCTCTTAAACTACTTTTGTTTATGTAATTCACTATCTGGTGAGGTATCTTCCTTTTATAGGCTACCGATATTATTCATTTAAATGACTGTCATGACTTTATCAACAATTACTATTTTATCAGCAAGAGTATATTAATTATTCTGGCTATACCTAGCATCTTTTTGAACCTGTACAGTTCCTAATTAGTTGGACAAGCAACTCAAATTTTCAGACTAAGGAGCTGCTTTATGTTCATTCTTACTATTAACACAAGTCAAACTAAACAGCTTAGCTATATATCACTGTGTCTTATCAACTTTCTTACTTATCCAACCTAAGCTTCATTTTTGTGTTTGCTTATGCTGAGCTATAATAGGTTAAATACTGTCAACTACTTGCTACCAGATGGTAACCGAAAATCTTCTAGACCATATGAGAGCATACTTAACCAATTACAGCAACAGTTCAAGGTGAACAGGCAGTAGTAGTTAACAAGACCCTGGTCCATTCCACTCAGATGGGATTATTTTTTTTTAAATATATTATTTTATTTCCAGTATATCAGGGTAAGAAACAAAAATATTGTAGATACGGGATATACAGCTTGTTGTTCATAAGCTTGATGGATAAGGTTTTAGATGCAAACCAGAGAGGATTTCCTGTAACTTGCCTCATGATTCTTCAGTTCTCCCCTTGTTTCTGTTCAGCCTCTCCTTTTATTATGTCATTGCATTTAAGTTGTAGTAGTAGTAACATTCGGTTGATTATATTTAAATAATATGTTTGTGGAAGAGTCCAAATACTTGTTTCTGGTTTCTTTATAGCTTCTTTCTTGAGAAATTCTGCTTCTGGGACATGTTGTCTCATTTTGGCATGATATTTGTATTTCTTATCTCACATGTATTTGTTTATCTTAGTTAAGGCTGAGAGTTCAAAGACAGACAATCTAGTATGTGACCAATTTGAACAAAATAAAGTCTACATAAATGAGAGAGTCATGAGTTTTTCCTTACATCAATTACAATTACTGCAGCACCTGTAGGTTCCAGCCCCAAAGTTTCTGGTATGTGGAGATCTACATGGAGTTCAAAGCAGATGTCCTTTTCTAGTGATGTGTTTTCTTTTTGTATCTGGTAACAGCTTAGAGATATTCTGGATTCACTTTTTACGTGCAGATTTTCCCACTATCTTTCAAAAGACTGCATAGCTATCCCCAAGCTCTGAACAGTTGTTCCGATACAATACTGGAACTTGATTGCATGGTAGCCATTTTTCACCATTAAGAAGTAATCTACAAAAATTTTCTTTCTTTTTTTTTTTTTTAATCAGTTTTAATATGCATCTTTTTGCATGAAGATAACAGAATCATAGATGTACAAAGGATACTGCCATGAGGTTCTAAGGTTGTATGGTGGGATTCACCAGCTTGCCTTACAAGTATTATGTCAAAATGTAATTATCACACATTACTGTATGTGAAAAAGCAGTTTCCCCTTAAATTTAAGAGATAGTTGTGAGTTATTTGAATGGAGTAGATGAGGTTCTAGGAAGTTCTTGTGGACACATGTGCTTCACTTTCAAAAAGCATGGCAAAAAAAGCAGTACTAACGTAAACAAGTAAAAACTGTTTAATTCATACGGCCCCCCCACATGTGTAATAGTTTAATTACTTAAGGAAAGCTTTAGGTATGAACAGCTTTATTAAAAGTGTTTATTAATTAAATTGAATTCTGTCATTCAAAATACATTTTTCTAAGACTTCACATTGTTCTAATCCATATAAAATTGTTAATTTTATTGAAAAACAGCTGACAGAACACTAGGGTAATATACTATAAATATGCCTAAATATTAGGTTTAAAAGGCTGTGGGTTTTTTGGTGCTAGTAGTAGTAATTTATGCCTCTGCAAATGACTTTTTGCAATTTATCCTACATACAGACTCACTGGATCTAGTGTTCCTGATCTTATTGTGAGCATGAGCAACCAGATGTGGCTTCATTTACAATCTGATGACAGCATTGGCTCACCAGGATTCAAAGCTGTTTATCAAGGTACGAACTCAATTAACTGTTATAAACACATGTTGTAAGTTCATTCATTACATCCCAACAAATTTATTTCAAACAGGCATTTAGCCCTTTCACAGATTCTGAGCTTTGGTAACGTCTCTATTGTTAATTAATGGTTAACTAAAAAGAAGCTGAAGTAAAAATGAAAGTCACTCTTCTAATGCATTCTGCTTGAAGGTCAATATAAACTAAAAATTTGTATCATATTTGAAAAGTTGAAAATGTTGCATTCTGCTAACCTGTGTAATTCCTTATATTGGGTGTTATTGGAAAATTACAGTTAGTTTTCTCAAACTTTATTAGGGTAATTATAAAACTTATTTTCATGCCTCTCCAAGAATCTTCACGGAACTAACTCAAAATTGGTACATAACAAAACCAGCAGAACAGATACATTGCATATGATTGTGGAAATTTAACCCCCCCAAAAGTGACCTAAATTACTTTAGCCTCATTTGTGTTACTTCTGCCTCAAAGAGATGAGAACCTTGGCAACATAAGCATCTTTAATTTTACTTGACTGTGAGCTTCAGTTTAATACTTTCTGAAGCTGTTTCATTCTAGTAAAAAATGCCTGATACCTGTTATTTTTTATGTATGTATTGATATTTTCCATTTTAATAGGTTGTGTAGACGTGCAGCTAGAAAGAGCTCTTGCTTATTAACGTATGCTTATTAACATATGGTATCATTAATGTTAGTTAATTCACCTTGAGGATAAAACCAAGAATAATTAATACTATTTTTATGAGTTTCTTCTTATAGGCACATACAGTGAAAATGATTTGATAGTAATTTTGACAATATTACTTTCATATAAAAGATGCTGCAAAACAGAGACTGTTCAGTAACTGAAAGTAATTGAATTAGAAGAGTGGTATTTCTCCCTAAATGTTTTCCATAAACTGAAGCATCCTCTGTGCTTGATTTCACCTGTAGTTGCCTTGCTGTTTCAACACCAAAACAGGCAAAATAGTGAAAAGTTATGTAGATGTTAGCTTCAAGTTTATTAAACTATACATTTATTCTACTAATGACATTAACAGGCTTGCCTGAGCAGGTTTTTATAATTGGTGTCTGTTGGCATATTGTGAACTCTAATGATGAAAGGAACAAGAAGGGGAAATGCTTCCCAGTGGTCAGCCATGAAATCCAGTTTTGGTTCTCCCTTCTACAGGTGGTTTCTCCATTGAAGCAGGTGGTGGTGTTTAGGGTTATATTTTCACCATGATTTTTCCCTAGTACTATATACTTTTCTTTGGGGTTCACTCAAACTCACCATTGGTTATTGCCACTCATGGTACTGATTGGAGTGTGCAAATTAGGTCAAGTGTTCTACACTCATATGTTGTTAAGTTTCTGTGTACACATATTGTTTGATACTATTTATTGAGTAAATTACTGTTATCTACTTTTATGTACCTTGTTTTGTTTTTCTTTAATGTGAACTGAAATTACAAAACAAGAAGTAAGGAGAGGGGGAGAAAGAAGATGTGATTATCATGAGGATGGCAGTCGCTTCCCCTAAGAATCCTCCATAGTAACACTACGAGGATTTGCAGGTCCGTGGCCATGAGAATAACATTATCAGAACAACAAGTAAAAAGTACCATCACAGAAGCTCTTTAAACATTAAAACAATTGCTTAAGTGAGATGTTATGGTGCTGTGAGTAAAAAGCAGATGCAGACCCATAGAATTACTATGGCTAAGACTTTAAGGTATCTTAAAACAATGTACAACACATTCAGCCTATACAGTTACGCAGCTCAAGTACGTTGTGATGCGCGAGAGCAATGACATATTCTTTATCTAAGTTAATCCCAGCCCTTCTCACGCCTTCTTTCAAGGTTCCATCTTTTTTACTTGCATCATTTCTTGGGACCGTGTTTATTAAAAAAATAATCCATTTGTGAATTACATAAAGTGGAAATAGTGAATACATAGTAGAAGTGTATTGGCTGAAGTTACATATCTGACACAGCATTTTCTCCTCAATCCACAATTACAAAATTTATGTCTTTGTATGTCTATGAAAAAGTTAAAAAAATTAAATCTCTCTGCTAATTTATTTTTCTGTTATCATTTTTCTTTCTAAAGACATATGTTTTGATTTCTGTATTTGTCTAACTTACTTCTTGGGACTTCCTGAAAACACCTGAAGTAGACACTGAAATTAGCAGTAGTAGTGGCATCTCATGTAGGAAGTATATTGTTATCATTTGATGGTTGGATTCTGGCTTTCAGTTTGGTTTTACAACCAATTTTGAGTCAGTTAATTTCAGAATTGTGAAATACTTAAAATCTCAGAAGTGTTAGTAAATGTCTTAATATGAAGGTGAGCTATAACTTCTGACTGTTTCATCTCAATGTTCTTGTTAATTTTATTAGAAATTTTTCATCTTTTTTACTGTTGACAAAACTTTTATCCATTTGCTCTCTCAGCATTTGCTCTCTCAGCACATCTTTTGCTTTAGGCCAGGTGTAAAATCTGAAAGCTCTATCCTGCCACAAGATAACTTAATGATTCTGCTTCCCCTTTGTCTAACAGTCAAAGAAACTGCCAGAAACTAGAATCTCATTTTAATGATGGTTACAGTTCATGGATTGTGACATGTGACCTCAAAGACACTGTCTTTGTGACTGCAGTTAGCTAAAAAGAAAGCAAACTGCAGGCTTTGATGGCTTACGCATGGTCCATAGAGACAAAGTAAAGAACATCTTTATTTAATTTTTTTTTATCAAAAGTCTGAGTTTTGCTCGGGATTGGAACATGACTCCTCACCCTCTTGGGCAGTATTTTACAATTGACTGACTGAATCTTGACTTTGTATCTATTACATTGGAAGCAGCTTTTATATTAATATTTTTAAAGTGTCATAGACTCATTGCAGTTTACAGAAAATTGTTCCTTTAGCTGAGTTTTGTCCCACTTTAATTATGAAATAGCAAAGCATTTTGATAATGCAGTTCTCTGGTCCTATGTTAGTATGTCCACCTAAAAATGCCATGAAATGATGCCTGCAAATGAACTGATACTTATCACAGATTTTGTATGAGAGTAGTAAATTTAATGGTCTTCACAGTTTGCCTTAGGGATTGATGTTTTTTTCCATATTCTAATGCATCTTCTTTGGCTAACCTTCAGAAACATCCTAATGTCAGAAATATATAGTGCTATCTATAGTCTTACTACTAAAATGTCTTAATTTTGAATCAAGTTGATACTTTTCTTAAAAAGCTATTCCTTAGGCTGTATCTAAAAGTCCTTCATTTTCTGTTATAGATCCCCAGATATCTTACCAGAATAGTTTCATACATTTCAGAAAGTCTTCTCTGAAAGCAGCTACAGTTTTTGTGAAAAGGCCAGAAATTTAAATTGTTCTGTCCTTGAAGAAATTGTTATATTGTAATACTACACTTAAGTATATGAAAGGATCTATGCTGAAATCCTTTTTGCACCATAATCTATGACCATTTTCCTTACTGAAGCCAGCATGACCAGGTGTCACGCCACATATCATCGTTAAGAGAAGGAAAGCAAAATATGCGATATACATGGTTAATGTTGCTAAATTGGATGATGTCTTCTGCCAAAACCACAGAGAAATTGGTGACACTACGTATTTCATAGCTGAGATTTTATGATTAAAAACTCTTAACATTTCTCAGTGAATACTTGTGTGTAGCTACTTGGGTAGAGAGGGCTGTGTTAAACATAAAATTTTCAACCAAAACAAATAAGAAGGAAATCTATTCAGAGCGAAAAAATAGCAAATTTAGGCTGTCATTAAGACAGTTTTCAGAATTTCAGCAACAGACATGTTTAGAAAGTAAAGGAATTAAAAGACTAGACTGTAAGTTCTAGTTATGTCTCCAATATTTTTTCTTGGGTATTTAGTAAGGTTATGAAAGACTTCCATGTATTTGTTGATACAAAGGACATATCTGAAATCCTCATATGTCATCTCCTGGCTGTATGGTAATTTTGTTGAAGGTTGTTGGCAGTCTGCCTTGTTGAAGTCACTTTAGTCTGAATAAGTGTTAAATATACTTTAGAGCAGAACCTGGTATTTTCTGAGCACTCTGTTTAAATTGGTTTAGGTTCACCCAGAGTACTTACTTCAAATGAGTAAACTATTTATCGAAAAACTTCTATTTTTTAAAGCTCTTAACTGAAATTCCAGTCCTCCCATGACTCTAAAACCTGACTGATTTTATATATATATATATATATGTTGCTGTATGTATAAAGAACAACATGACCCATATACTTAAATATAACATGCATAAAGTCTAATCCTGAGGATGAAAAAAATATTAATATCTGCATACCACTATTTTGAGGTCATAGGTTAATCTTGTAACAGATAAATTATTTTTCTACCAATGATATGCTAAGAGTATATTTTCGTAAGGCAGCTTTTCTTGCAATTTGTTGCCGGTCATGGGTTGAAGCAGGGATATTTTTTTTAGATATAGTAGGTAAAGATTTTTTTCATTAAAGTAATTTTTTAATTGCACTTTTTTTTATTATTAGTAGTTTTCCTCTTGGGCTGCATTTCTGCATTTTGTTTGTGTTTTAATGACAAGTGAAGACCACTCATGCCCCAAATTGCCCAGCAACTTGTGATCCTATGTATTTAGGCAGATTTGAATCGAGAACGATTTGGTTTATGCCATATCTTAATTATAGGTCCAAGCATATATTTACCCATTACATGGATGAGATGGACATAGCCATTGCCATGCATATCCAGGTCAGGATAATATAATATGGTAGTATGACATTATGCCTTGTAACAATACCAAACAGCGAGGTCAGGTCAAGAACTTGGGTCAGGAACTCACCTTACTGATAGAGCCTGGAGTCGCAGCTAAAAAAAGGCATGATAAGGTGAATACTGTTTCTGAGTTTGCCTTATTTCACTCATGTCATGGATGTACTGCATCTACAAATGGGTGTACTACACCTACAAATAGGTGCTTTATGGCTGTGAAAGTCCAAGGAGGATTGTGCAGCCAGCTGATCATGAAGCTGCTTCCATGCTTGTGTTCCCATCAGCTGTACCACACTGACATAGAAGCAGATGACAGTCAGCTTTAACTTTTGGGCGTGAATGTTTTAGAATTTTATTAAAGCTTGAGATTTTTCTCCGTTCAAGCCTGTAAACCTGTCAGTCTTATAAAAATATTTTATGCTTTTGATTTCCAGACTTCTTGATAACCAGTGTAACATCTTTTTCATAACTTGTTTAGAACTCACCTTTTTATTCCTGCATTTTCATGGTTATATAAACTAATGCAGTTATTTCACTAGCCTGTCTTTTAATTCATAACTGTGTTCTAAAAGAAATCTGGTGACTCAGTGATATAATCCTGTACATTTTATGTAATTTGAAGTTATTAGGAATTCTTGGAGATGTCAGGAAGTATATCAGCCCCTGCAAGCAGCTGAAAATGTCAAGTTTATGACCTTAATCTGTATTGATCCTCAACTGAGCACTAAAGCTTTAAGCTCTTCATTATGATGATGTTTCGAAGAAGATACTTCTTTCTTCCTGAGACTAGTAGAAAAATATTTTCAGAACATTTCAGTTGCTCAGAGAAATCTCAGTTGTCTTTTTACATACAGCTATAGTACTTAGTAAAACTTGAATTGGTGCAGATTTTACAAACACACAACTTGCTCATAGATGTCATTGCACGACCAATATTGATATAATATTTTGTTACTGCTTGGAGATTTGCTAAAACCTGTGCTGAAAGAAATTAATGCTATTACGCTTTTTTAGGGCTCTCACTATTAGACATGCATTCAGGGAAATCATTATGTACAGTATAATGCTTGGAAAAAGCACAGCTCGTGATTAAATCAAGAAAAACTGTGAGCTTCCTATTTTACTCCAAGTTTTATTTCCCTTTCATCTATTTCATGTATATTAAGTTTCCTTTTTATATTTTGTTCTTACGTATTGTAATTCAGACATTCTCCAAGTGTGTGCTTTTGGAGGACAGACAATAAATATATTTCATATTCTATGTGAATATTTTCATATGGTAAAGCTGTTTGGTTCTATCGAGAACTGTCAGAGTTTCACCACAATATTGTATGAATGAGTCTGTAGTGCCATACAATGCAGGTTAGTTCTGTAGATGGGCAAATGTCAGTCACTTAATTTACAGCACAATGTATTATCAAGGCATGTCAGATAAGGATGATTTCCTATATTGTTATCTGTCCTTTTTAGAGTATATTGTTCAGGTATGCCTACAGCAGGCATTTCTAAGTGTCATCATCATTGAGTTTTCTTTCAAAGAATAAATAGTATCATCAGTGGGTGACAGAGTGAAAAGAGGCATGCTAAGTTACTGGTAGTTACAACAACAGTTTCAAAGTACTTTTGAATAGTGGAGAGTGTCTTTGCTTAGATTTGTATAACAGTTGGGGTGGCAGACAGAACCCAGTGTCCATCTGGAAGATAGGAATGGACTTGAGGAACATAACATCATGGTGATGTGCTTTAATTGGCTGAGTGTATTGCATATTTATATATTAGCAGGCTGTAGTGGGTAAGATCAAATTTCCATCTGTGTCACTATTGTTTATTAAGTGACGGCAAACAACAAGGGCTTAAGAGAAGAATATGATAAGGAGTAAGCATGCAATTCACATAACTTCTACCTCCTAAATTAGCAAAATAACAAAGCTAGAAAGTCCAGATTGAGTACAAATTTGTTAAGTAAGTGCCTTTTGTGCCTTTTAGTTTTTTATATTAATTGCATATCTCTGTTTCTTATGTTCTGTTTTTATTATATAAGAGTTAGTTTCCGTCCTCAACCAGGTCTTGATATCATTATGTTCAATTATGCTCCAAAGGCGTACAATCAATGTCTGTTACTCATCTCAATCAGTGTAAAGGTTAGCATATAGCTGTTCAGTTTTAGTATTGAAGGAGTGTATTAGCCTCATTCACTGTAACCTTTTAATGTAATGTGTTCTTTTGTGGTAATAATGGAAATCCTTAATATGCTGGCAAAAACCATGTATGTTAAAAATAGTCTGGTTTACAGACCTGATATCTAGGTACGTTTTCTGATTTAATTTAGGAATATCTTTATAAATATGCTCCATTATGTAAACTTCAGAATTTAAAAAGTGAAAAATAAATCTAAGCACTCCCAGTATTTAAAACTTGGTTAGGTACAGCACATATTCTTTCCTAGTTATATGACATGACTGGGGTGCCTTCTCCTTTCCCCTCCACATTGCAGCTGTTTCTGACTGATTAAGCATGGGTGCATTCTTATATTTTCAGCAGTTGACTTAAGTTAAAACATCTTAAACTGAAGCCCTTTTTTTTTGCCTCTTTGTGTAAGAAAGACTGTTACACATTGAAACAGTAACATGTTGTCTCCGAATAAAAGAGAATTGTTATGTTTTAGCTCAGCCAGTGAAGATCATTCTTCTAGTCAAACTTCTTTGGAAAGTAGTTTCACATCATAATTAAGCACATTTCATGTAGAAAACAGCTCATCCATTTTTATTTTATTACAGGAAAGTAAAATGCTATTCAGCTTTCCATTCAGGTTAATTATTCCGTATGTTTGACTATAACATGTTATTTCCAGATCCTAATTAAACTTTAATTAAAGGTTTACGATGGCCATATTTTTAAAAAACATTAGTAACATTTGATGATATTTCTTAAGTACTAAATAGCAACAAATTTTTAAGAATAAAACTGGCATTTTCTAATAAGATTCTAACAAGATATATATGAGAATTAAGTGTAAGCATTAGCTGATTTGGGAGGGGGGTATATGGTTTTTATTTCTGACAGCTGTTTCTTTGTACTTTGATCCTTCCTCTGGAAAATAAACCAAAACCAAACCAGTAACAACAAGAACAAGAAAACCAACCAACCAACCAACCCCGTCATCCCCCAAAACAAAGAAAAACAACAAACAAACCTCACGAAACAACAACAAAAAAGAAACTGAATAGAGTTGAATCTTGTTAAAATCCACAACTGATATTTATTTGCATTCTTAAACATCCTCATTTACAAACTTTCTGCAAATGATAGTCTGAAAGGAAGATGCATCACAGCTAGATGGCAACACATAGGATGTTTTGAGGGTATTTTTTTGTTTTGAGCAATACTATGATAAATTCTTATAAAATTATTTTATTTTTGTGACATATTTTTGTATTTCTTCAGTAGAAGGATCAAGCCATGGAATTATATTACCCTTCAGTTTTGAAGCCTTTTGATGCATTACACCTGCACTCTGGTTATAAAAATCAAAACACTTGATTTTAAATGAGCAATAAGTCAGCCTTTCATATTGCTTCCCCAGTGATGCCACTTAGTTGAAATTTTATTTTCCTGTCTATGTTGCTTTAAATAACCATCCTTTCTGTAGCAGTAATTAAAGAATTGTTAAAATGATGTGGTGGCTGATACATCTTGGACTGTATTGATACAATCATTTAAGTTGGAAATGACCCTTAAGAGTCCAACCATTAACCTACCACTACCTAGTCCACGAATTCTAACACTGATGTTTTCTTAAGGATATCCTTCTAAAAGGTGTGAGTGAGCTGTTAGAAGTGTTATCACTGAAGTCAGTAAACTAGAGAAAGCATTGTTTTAAAAATCTTGCTAAATACTTAATTTTCTTCTGTAAGGGAAAATGCAATATCGTGGTCATGTTTCTTGAAGCAAATACTTATCTAGAACTGTAGATTTAGATAGAATCAGATTTCTAAGCCACCAAAAATTAAAAAAATAAAAATGGCATACTGTAACAAAATGAATTCTGTATGGTTTTTTGCATGAAACTTTAAAATAGTTTAGTTTAACTTGTAATTGTTGTTAAAATATGTAAAGAACATGTTCTTAAGATACACCCAGCTATTAAAAATGGTGGTGTTCTAACCAAAGCCAGTGATAAATGACTGGGAATAGGAGTTCCCTTCATTTTTGCTTTATTGTTGAAAATATCTCTTAAGTTATGTCTGTGGGGAGATGCTCAGGAAAGTTAAAATTAAGAAAGCATAACTAATTCAAATACAAATTTAAGCCACGGATTTATGCAAGTAATCTACTTTAAATCCCTATGAAAGGGCTCTATTTCTGTGACATTATGACCGTTCATAACTGGAACTTCATCTTCGAAGAAAGAATACACATCTTCTCTGGAGGATTAAGCTACAGTACTCTGAGGACAGTTGTGCACCTGAATGAGAACTTCTGCATGTCCATTATCATGGCTTGATTTATGAGCCTAGAGGTTGTGACTTCAGCTGATAAGCCTTCCTAAATGCCACATGTAAAAAAACTTTTAATTGAAATTTTGCCAAATTTTAAAATAATGCACATGCAACACACTAAATAAACTCTTCATAAATAAAGAAAAATTATAACATTGAAAAAAAACATGCATTTATACTTCCTGTGAACTTCTGAGTATCACAGTGTGAGGCCATAATGAAGGTAGCTTGTTTGGTTATTGCAGCTGATGAAACAGTTCTACAAGAAATTATACCTTTATAGTTAATTATCAGAAAATAAAGACAAAGTGGATAGTTTAACAATGTCTTGTAGTTAGATCATTTAATAAAATTAATATAAATACAAGGATTCAGGTATATACATATATGTACATACATTTATATATTTGCATATATAGGTTTATTCATAGTCACCATCTACTAACGGACTTAAAGTCCATCCAGATTTTAGTCCAGATCCACATTTTAGTCCAAATCCAAATTTTTTAGATATTTTTCCTTCATTTTTCCATAAAAATGTGCCAGCTCCTATGAAAACTTTGTCTTCGATGTTTAAAGATTGGTTTTAACGTTCTTTTAGAAGTTTGTTAAATAATTTTCAAAGAAAAGTAAAAATACAATATTGTGGGTAGACATAACTTTAAAAAATATATTTTTCCATTCACTGTTGTGTAGAATTACTTGTAATTTTGGTGTGTTGATTATTTGTAAACAGATCAATACATATCAATACTTACAACAACAATAGTGCTGTGAGAGAATTTATAGAATTATAAAACAGATTCTCTTTTTATTGTATTGTCTTAGCAATTAATCTGATAATTAGTGTTATTTGTATTTGAACACAGATATGTCCTGGCATGAGTTAGAATTCATATTTTGATCTTTCTTTTGTCTCTTTAAGTAATTTCTTTACCTATAATAATGTACCATTTTTGTTTTGTGTTTTTCAACTTTGATGATAAAAATACCTGTGTATCACTTAATGTAGTAAATCTTTTTACTACAGCTCCACGCCTTGCCCCCAAACCCTAAGCCCTCCCATCTTTTTATACTCAATTTAATATATTTAATCCATAACAATAATATTTGCAGTTTCACATCTTACAAACAGAACATGCATGTTTTTATCATTAGAAATACATTGTATGTTATAAGATGATGCAATACGATCAAACATGGCAATATCAGATGAAGTAAAACAGTGGGTTGTTGGGTAGCCATCTGACAAAAAAATGAGGAAAAGAAAACTTTAAAAATTGTCTCTGACTTTAATAATTTTGTGAGAAATAATCTAGGAAACTGTGATGATACCTTATTTGTTAAGTATTTGTTGTATGTTACTAAATAGTATTTATTTAAAAAGAAAAAAGAAAAGTAATTTGTGGGAATGAGGAGAACCCACCTTCACTGAGCATCACTTCCCAAGACAAACTTCTATAATGCTGTCTAGGACCTCACTTCAGAGAGAATTGGAATGGACAGAGCTAAAAGAGCCTTACGGCACAGCAGGGTTTGGGGGGTCCTTGGAGAAAAAGGGAACTGACTATTTTATTTTATTTTGCTTTATTTTTCCCAAGACCCAGAAGAGACACCGTGGAGTTTGATGCAATCCAGAAACTACTTTGAGACTGAATTTGTATTGCTAAATAAAATGTGGTTGGGAACTCTGTTCTTGCCCTGAGAGTACATCCACATAACACGGCCCTAAGGAGGGACCTTCTTTACCCAGAGACAAATTGTGTGTTTATCAATGCATTTATATGTATATGTCTTGGGTCAGGGCAAGAGGATTGTTTTTTCAGTGTGCTACTGATGTGGATGCTGCATTACAGGCCATTTTGTTTTCATAGCAAAAAACTGAGAGTTTATACTGAATACCTTGGGATGTGCTGAGGTATGCCTGAAGATGTAAAGCCTGTGTACTATAGGGTAGTGCTGGATGACTTTGTAGAATATAGTGATGAAAGCTTGATGTAGTCTTGTCCATCCAGTCCAGGGAATGATCCCTGATGCTTGCTGTCTCCTGTGTCATGGCTATGCAGTGTCTCAAAGAGACCTGTTAGGCATCACCAGGAAGTATGGTAAAGCTTATGCAGTATGGGGTGTTGGAGATCCAGTGCTCAAGTTCACCCTCGTCTCTGCCTTGTTTTTGGTAGATCTTTAGGCAAAGTGGCTGCCCTAAGAACAACCGTGGAGGAAAACCCTCACATAGCAAGGTCACAGTGGAAAGAGAGAGAACTGTGCCCCAACTCTTCTTTCTTCATGCATTTCCAATAACAGCTGTGTTCTTTTTTTTAAAAAACCTTTTTGTTTCTTTTAGTGTTTCTCAGTGAAAACACACTGTATGTTTTTAGCTATTGTTTATTCAATAAGTCTACATGTGTGGTGATATATCAATACTCTGATTAATACTTGTTTAGTTTCCTAAGTTTTTGAAAATATTAATTTGTATAACTTTATCACAAAATTATCTTTCTTTTCCTGGTTATGGATATCTGTATGTGTGTTGTGGGTTAAACCCAGTAGAAGCAAGGAGGGAGAGAGGTTCTCCACCTTTCCTTTGAGTGGCCAGACCTCATAAGACGGTCTTTCCATAGCTGAGGTGCAAACCCATAGGGTCAAGGGGAAGGGGAAAAAATAGATTCTCTTGGAATTGCCAGAGATGGCAGGCCAGTCTATACACAGTTGGTGCCTCAATGTGTGCCCAGTCCTTTATCACCAGGCTGCTGGTGTATGACATCGGTGTGCTCCATACAAACCTTTACCTGCACTGGATGTCATCCAGATCCTTGAAGGTCTGATTATTATCCAGGTCACTGTAGACCTCCATTGCTAGTTCCCAGTACAGTGTGCAAGCTTATTTTGTAAAACTGATATCTCATAAATGCTATACTGGAATGTAATACAACTCACTCCGTGATACTTTGTAGATGGTAGATTCATTTTAGATGTTATTGAAATTAAAAAAAAGATCTGGAATTTCTTGTTCATTTGCATTTTTCAATCTTTTAAAGTTAAACTAGATTCTTATTATCATCTCAAAATCAATTAGAGCTTTTATGATTTTGGTGAGGCTATTAATAAGCTTTTTAAAAAATAGCTTCATCATGAACAGGTAAAAGATGTAGTCAAGTTTGGACCATTAAACAGTTTCTGCACCATTTGTGCCTTCATTATAGCATTTATTTAATTTTTTTTTTTACTTGGTTGATTACAAATGGAAATAATTCCTGTCACGCAATTTCAAATGGACTATTACATTTGAATCCCAAATACTAATTAAAATACAATACAAATTGTTGTTACTAAAGTAAGATCTATGGGAAATATTAAGCAACAGCTTAAGATTTTTATTCAGACACACAGATACCTATTAGTAAGATCCTCTGTAAATAATTGATTTATTTCACTAAAGAGTTACTTCAGAGTTTTTCAGTACTTTATTCTTTCCAAGTCCTTTCACCAGCTGCATGATTTATCCGTTCAGCTCATAAGCAGATTCATTTCACACTTTGACTGAAATTGATTTGACATGCAAACACCTCCACCTGTTACAAAGTCAGCATAACCTCCAGAGTAGCCTTTTTACACTGCTTCCGTGTTTTATTAGAAATTTAGATTAAAGCAGATTATTATTCAAGATTTAATAATGATTTATCTTTACATTGCTGTGAAATTTGAGAAAAAATGAATATGTAATCAGAGACATTGTCAAAAAAGTTTCTACACTTTTTAAAGTTTTTTTTTGGTATATGTACACAAATACATACGCAAATATATATATACGGATCTATTTTGTGCATATATATATATAAAAAAATAAGGTCCATTCAGACTTTTTATTAAGTATGTGAATTGCTGAACTAAGTTGATGAAAAGCTATAATGATATCTAATTTAGTATTGTGTGAGCTTGCATGCTCTGTTTTGCATCTAAACATTTCTGAGTGTACAGTAGTACTTTAATCATGAAGAATTAATGACATTTACTAGAAAACATATCTTCTAAAATGTCCAGTCTTAATGTTTTCTGATTATAGCTTATAGAACATTGTACAGTGAAGATTTCTATGGGCAAGGAGTAACGAACTATGTTAAATGAGGTATTTTTGCATATGAATCCATATAGTATGTGCTGACTGTAGATAAAAATCATCATATTAATGCAATAAATACGAGGGTATATTTTGAGAAATGAATGAAATTTGGAGTACAAATGGCCTTCATTGTCCACAGATTTGATCTGTAATGTGATAATGCAAATTTAGAAAAAAAAAAGGGGGGTTTAGTTACAGACCCATCTTCTATTCCCCTGTACCTTCCCCTCTCCTCTGACCCTCACAGGCCAGCATAGCCATGACCAGTCCCTCCTTGAGAAGGAAGTTATGCATCCTTCATGGAAAGATTTTTAAAAGAGCAGTTCCTTTACAATTTACTTGTAGCTTGTAATGTTTTCAGAGGATCTTTATGTTTCCTTTCAGTGTCCAAAGAATGACCTTGCGCTTTTGAGCTTTTAGAAAGCAGAGTACTATTTACTTTAAAACAAAATCATTACAGTTAGAACACAGGGTAAAGAAATTAATGTTTTGCAGCTATTCTAGCATTATCACTTGTAATATAGAAAATGAAGGAAGTACCTGACTCCTTGTAAACACAGATGTAAACTGTTTCCAGTCTATGTCTCTGGGTGTGCCTGTTGATGTGTTTTTCCTCTCTTTTGAAAGAAAACCAGAGTTAGAATAAGTTCTCTCAGGTAGTGAGTATATTTGGGTTTGTTTGGATGCCAGGGAGTAGTATTAGCATGTGTGTGCTTGCATAGCCTTCCTCACAGAAATAAGAGTTTAAGTACTTTTGCAAGGGTGGGGGGAAGATACAAACCTTTTCAGATTTTTCCTATTGCCTGCAGTTCTTAACACATACTTGCTAAATTTCAGTCTTAGTGTATACTAAGAACTATCATTAGGCAATACAACTGCTTCAAATAGTACATACTGTTTTTTTACTTATAGTTCTTTATTTACATTTAGGCTTTGAGATACTATCATTATCTAATTTTGATCCATTTAATGTGTGCTAAATTGATTTTCTACGATGCCAATTCTTAATTAAGAGGTTGTGTTGATAATTTAAATGGCTGAAAGAAACCCAAATACATTGTGTCAACCAAGTTTATAATTGAAAAGTCATGTTGTTTGTATGACATGACCAATTTTCAAATGAAACCATGTTAACTGCTGTAATTTTATTTTCATCTTTAAACCCTTTAGAAAGACTCCTGTGCTGACTGTTCCATTACTTTGTTTAGGATTAGGGATGGCTTTTCAATCCTGTAATTAGAGAAGTCAATTTTCTTGCAGCTTTAAAATATTGGTAGCACACTGATACTTTTCTAGACAACTGCCTGTCTTCCTTGCTAGGACTTAAGATAATTTTAGGTAAAGATCTTCAAGGATACTGTCTTGTAAAGGAAGATAACACATATCATTTTCCCAGTTTGAGGGGACAAATTATATACACATGAATTTGTATAATTCCTTTGTTTTTTCCATTTTTTAAGATAGATATTACATGTGACTTTGTCCAGTCAGCTGGGACCTCCATAAGTTCTTGAAGATAATTGCTAGTAGTTCATAGACTGCTTCAGTTTAAGTACTTTAATGTGAATTTAATTAGTCCATGTTCCCTTGAAAATGTCTACATTTTCTAAACAGTCTCTTCCTATCCTCCCCTTTACTTAATTTTATTTAAACTTTTTATCTAAGTATGATTTTTTCTTTCTTTTTTTTTTTCCCCTGGAAAAGTGAAATGTTCTTCATTCTCCTTTCCTGCTGGCTATTTTTCTTCCCTTACATTTAATAACTTTCTACAAGCTCCTTTATTACCTTTGCCTCATTCCATGGTTCACCTTTTCACAAGATCATCCTTATCTTATTGTAATCTTTTCTGAGGCAACTAAACTTGCTTATTACTGTATTTCCTATTTTCCACCTTAACATGCTAACTTGAATTCCACAGGATATCTTTGGGCTAACTTTTGTCCAAGGCACTACTCAGCCTTTTTTATACACAGGCTCTACTCTTTTTGTTAGTAAACAAAAATGAAATCTGCATTTTGAATGATACAATATTCCTTACCATAAAATATTAGAATAAAAATCTACGGTGTGACCAAAAGCTCATAGCGTGTTGATAATAGGCAATAATTAAATTTTAAAGAAAAAAATGGTGAAATATACAGTGATAAATTAAAAGACAGAGATAATCCCAGAGTACTTCCCCTGTTTTCAGTGATGCATGGTTTAAAGAGAATCATAGAATGGTCTGGATTGGAGAGGATCTTAAGATCATCTAGTTCCAATCCCCCTGCCATGGACAGGGACACCTTTCACTAGACCAGGTTGCTCAAGGCTCTGTCCGACCTGACCTTGAACACTGCCAGGGATGGAGTATTTGCAGCATCCTTGGGCAACCTGTTCCAGTGCCTCATCACTCTCACAGTAAAGAACAGCTTCTAACATCTAACCTGAATCTTCCCCTGTTCAAGTTTAAACTCATTACCTATTTTCCCTGATGAAGAGTCCCTCTCTGGCATCCTTGTAGGCCCCCTTCAGATACTGGAAGGCTGCTCTGAGGTCTCTACGCAGCCCCAACTTTCTCAGCCTGTCTTCATATGGGACGTGCTCTAAGTGAAATACTTTCTCTTTGTCGCTCAGTAAAGTTTTCATGTATGTGTCCAATCACTTTTTGAACACATATATTTCACCTCCCAAAAAAAGAGATTTCCAGTCTATTTAATTGGTCTCCAGTTCCTCAGAAACAGTAGTTTTGATCTTTTGTTTTCCTTCCCTAATTCTCATGTAGCCTGTTTCGTATGGAGGTGCGGAACTACATACAATATTCAACATGTAAATAAATACCTTTGTCTGTTGTCAAAATACTGCCTTCTCTTTGGTTTACTCTTCCTTTCCTAGCAATTCCTAACATTTTTCAATAGCTTACAATTTCAGAGAATTACCTTTAGCATGCCAGAGTTCTTGTTCCTGGGTGGTAACTGTCAAGTCAGAAGCATTGTGCCTGCAAGCTCATAATTTTTTTTTTTCCACATTTATTTTTCTACAATTCCTGATAATAAATGTTGCCTGCTGTTTCATCAGTCAGTTACTTGGTATCATAAACATTTGTGCAAGAAGTCACAAAATGCTTCTTCCTCATCCCTGTTCAGATATGGTCTGCATCTACCACTGGACATGTAAAATTATCATAAACAAACTGAAATCTTATTTTTCTGCATATTAAAATGTTAAGTATTAATGTATTATTAAATAATAAATATTAAACTTAACATATTTCTCATGTTTTGTTCTCTTCTCAAATTATTACTTTCAGGGATTTTTATAAGATATGATACGATGTGTTATCATTACCAACAAACCATGCGTATGCTGTGATAGTGAATTGTTAGCTTAAATGGACTTCCTATAAAATTTTTCATGTTGGTTTTCCAGCTATCTGATTCTAAGGTCAAGTTTGTTTTTTTAATATTGATACAGAATGCAATAAGGTAGAAGCAGCAAAAATTAATCTACTGAACATGATCTGTAGCCTTTTTGATAACAGCAAGGACAAAACATTTCAGAGAAATTGTGAGAATCTTTTAGAATGCTGCTGGGAACTATATGATCCATGAAGGAGGCCTTCTCCTTTTGTAGATGGAGACTGGTAATAAATTGTACTGTAAAATTTCTTTCAAGAAATTTACTGGGATAATGGTAAAATTGTGATCATCTACAAAATTATCATGTAAGGCCACCCTGGTTTTAGCTTTAGGCCAACCTCGTTTTAGCTTTTAATAGCCGCTTTTACAGTCCAATTATGTGTTATCTGATTTTTTTTTTCCCCATTAGTTTTATCATTTTCACTTTCAGTAGTTGTTCCCATGCTCCTTTGCAGGAATCATATCTATAGTATCAGTCTTTTACTTATGTCCTCTTCTGCAATCCTGAGCATATCTCTCTATCTCTTCTCTTTCTATAAGGTTTTCTGTTTGCATAAAAGTTTCCCCATTTGTATTTTTAAATTAGATTCTACTGTGACAGATATTATGACTGTTAATGCAGGTAGGCATGATGAATAAGAAGAAATAAAATAAATGATCAATTTTCTTGTATTCAAACCATGAATTTCTGGGCTTGTCATATAAGAGTTGAGATGTTAAACTGAACAGATCCTATTCTGACTCAGAAATAAACTTCCAAACTATTTTTTTGGCTTTTTTTTTGGTAAATATATACCTGTGTCAGTTCTCAGCTTCCCTTAACCTATCTTGACCTTAGCTAAGATGATCGTTATAAGATGTTGTCAAATTAATGATTTTAGGGTCTCAACAATGGATTTTTGTCTAAGCCACATGTTTAAAACACTTATTTAATTTAAATTGTATTTATGCATCTGAATTATTAAAGGGAGAGGATATTATTAATACTCTACTGGTAAAAGTTTAGCTACATATTTAGTGATTTGCTGATGATTCACTAATCATCTAAGCTAGAACATTGGATAGTGTGAATGAAAACATAGTGGCGTTAAGAATTTAATTTTAACTGTGTATTTGTAATCTAGTAACAGGGGGAAGAAAAGGTAAATTACTACCATGACTAATAAATTCAAGACTGCCAAATATTGTAATCTATGAAATATTTTATTACGTATTTCGGATACCTGGATCAAACTAATACAAAGCCTTTCCATTAAAAAGGCTTGAATTGCAATGTAACACCTTTAAATAGTAATCATAATACATCTATAGATGCTTAATAGCACTTTAGAATTGCCATATTTCTTCCTTTGCAAGGAAACACAGGAACAGAAATGTCTTTGATTAAATTCAGGGGGATATGATCTTCTCATCAGACATTTAATCTTGTCATTCTTCCAACATTAAAGAGAGAATATTCACTGAAACTGAGTATATTTTCTAGTTTACAAACAAGATAAAAAGTCTCTTTCCCCAGGCTACTGGAAGAGAGTACATGAAAGCCATAAACTATTGAATAAGATCAATGTTAGTATTTTGGTAACCAGAGGAAAGTGATGTTTAAATTTGAGCTTGAGAGCTTATTTGCGAACTTCATGAATTTCACACAGCTCTAATGATTCAGATCAAAAGAAGTCCAACACTGAATGAGTACACAGTGTAATCTTAAAGGATTAGGGGTTTTATTGCCACACTTCAAATAAGGTAGCATAGCTTTTATTTTCTTATTTGTCATTTTAAGAACCTTTTCTGTCCCATACAATTTTTCTAAGAGCTCAGCCATAGCTCCAGCTGACTTGGTCAGAGGAATGTTCTTTGGTTTTGTTTTCTTTTTTTTTTTAGCAAAAGGATATATAACTTTTTTGCACCAATTATTCTACTTCATAAATTGCATGTGTTGAATTAATAAGCACAATGCAGCTCAACTGAATTTAAACATTTAAAAAATTTGTTCTCTGATCAAATCAGTGGATGTCAAACAGGTACCAGAACAGACCATGAAATAAAAAGCTGTGTTAAATCCCAGAGGGCAGAAAAATATTGACAATCATTACATGCCTGTACTACTCTGGATCTGGTTATAAACCAATAGTATTCTTTATGTATAAACACAAACTCCTGAATCTGGCCTCTCTGTCTTCTCTAACTTATGGTCTGTCATTAATATATGTGGCAGAAATCTGGCTCTTTACTGAAGAGAAATGTACAGACAATCTTGCATCTGACTTAGTTTTGTTCTGTCACTTCCTCATAGTTTTCTGAATAATAAGTGAATATTTAATAATGTGTTCTGCTGCTGGCAGAATTTTTACATGGATTTGTAACTTACTATCGTTTAATAATAATAAGGACATTTTAACTGAGACTGTTACTAGAAGTTTTTATCTTTTTATGAGGAAGGCAAGTTCTGTCATCTTAACCACTACCTGACCTGTAATCAGTATATCTAAGAAAAATTCAATCAGCTAAGAGACAGCTTTTTGGGCTTTTGGTTTTTTTTCAGATATTTTGGAAGGAAATTGTCTAATGCATGAATGTTGAACTGAAAAAGTCCATGGAAGGTGTTAATGTATCTAAGTTGGGTGTTGCTTGTGATTTTGTGGTGTGAAAACAACAGGTCTTTGTCTCACTTTAAAATTGATTGGTAGGATATTAATTGATCTAAAATTGTGGTATTGCTAGTCATACCTGTAATGTAATATGAATAAGAATTACATGATATACATGTTATTGTAAGTCTTCATACTAGGAAATTTATGTGAAACTTGAAGTGAATGTTATCCTTGGAAATTTAAATTGGTCCTTTCTGTCCACCTGAATAACTTGGTTTTGGCTGGAGTACATTTTCTGTTATGGTTAGAGAGACTTCAAGGTTTCTGAAGATGTAGATTTCTAGAGCTGCGTGGAATTTTTCAACCTTTTTTTAATTAAAAATATTAAAATCAGCCATCATCAGAAGAGTTTTATAAATTTGTGACATTTGCTGGTTTGTTTTGTATTTTTTATTTTGAACAAACAAGCATATACTCTGAAAGCTGGAATAGAAATAAAATTAATACACTTCATTTTTACATTTTAATGAGTTCTTTGGCTTTTCAATGTAAAATAGCTTGACTTAAAAATTCTTTCTAATGTGTTTTAAGAGAGAATCTGTAATTCATCATTAAAATATTTTTTATGAGACAGATTTTACTAAGCCTTTACTTTTCCAAAGAATAAAAGGATTAAAAAAAAAAAAATTAAAAAATCTCCTACCTGAAATTAGTTTTTATGTTTTTAACTGCTTGTTTGTGCTTGCAAATAAGATATTTAAAGATCCAAATCAGTTCTCCATCCCAAGTAAAATGTTATTCTTGGATGAAGGGCGATATATTAAGCAGCACAAAGTATTAGGTTAGTCTCCAAAGTTTACCCTGTATATTTGCCTTCCTCAGTAAGAGCTTGGTTCTGACTAAACACATACAAAAAAAAAAAAAGGAATTTTCAACATTCCAGAAAGCTCGATTCATGGTAATTTCTGTTAAAAGTTTTGGTTCACTGATCCATACCCCTCTTCTGGGGTAGAAGCATCATGATCTGTCTTCTACTTCAGTAAATTCATTAATTAAAGATATTTTGATACTTTTTCTGTAGACCATGGAAAGAAACACTTGTTGGTTTCCTTTAAGGGATAAATCTTCAATAATGCCTTTGCAAAACCCTGCAGACAGTTTGCCTCCTGACACTCCTGCCTGAGACAGCATAGCCCTGATCGAGAAACAGTGTGTTTTTGGAAAAGAGTGTTTATGGTCATTTTTACATACTGGATTAGATATAGCTCTCCTGTCAGTGGAGGAGATGAACTTTCAAAATGTGATTAAAATGTGGGTTCTGATTTTCTGTACGTGACTGCGTTTTCATGTAGGATGTAGAGTTTTGGGTAGCTGGGACCATACAGGTTTCCAGTGCTCCACTGTGGTAGTAGGAATCAGTGTCTCAGTAGAGTAGGCAGGTGAAAACTACACTAAAACATTTGTAAACACATAAAAGTTTGAATAGTATTTATAACATTGCTCTATTGTGTTTTATTATATATATGTACTAGACTTTTTTTTAAGAGGTTTTCATTCAATATATTCTACTATCTGGTAATCAAATTATTTAAATAAAACCCCTGATTATGGAACTGCTTTGAATTCATAGATAGAATAGTTGCTCCTAATTTTCTCTTCAAAATTTGGTTTTAAGATTAATAAGAAAAAAAATTACATCCCTATAATCCTGATGAATCAACTGTTCTTTTGTGAAATACATGGCATAC
This sequence comes from Cacatua alba, assembly GCA_024361745.1. Classification (NCBI taxonomy): domain Eukaryota; kingdom Metazoa; phylum Chordata; class Aves; order Psittaciformes; family Cacatuidae; genus Cacatua; species Cacatua alba. The sequence goes on from JANEMJ010068872.1 coordinate 50,567, forward strand.
CTTTCCTGGCATTCTTGTCAACAGTCTTTTCACAACTGCTTTAAGGGTATAAACATAGAGGATTGACTTCACTTATCATAATAATGCCATCCTGCATCTTAGAATTTCTGTTGTTGTTAGCATGTCAAGATACACAATTCTGCCAGGATTTAACATTAGTGGACTTAGCAATATTTGACAGCAGACATTTTTAATGGTGTTAAATTATACTAATATTTAGTAATATTCGGCGAGTTGAATTTTCTTGTTATTTTGAGTGTTTCAGATTTCATACCTTGGGTTGAACTGGGAAACATTTAAATAACAAGTATTTTATCACTAATTTCATTCATATCAGGTTTACATCATTTTAGTACAGATGTAGCAACACAGTTATAGAACCAGAAGTGCTTCGTTATTATTGTTGTTGCTGAAATGGAAATTAATAAACTGCTTTAAATTTAATGGTAAAGAAATAGAGCTTTCATTTTTGATGGACAGCCATGTGTATAGTAATTTGAAAGATAATTCACTGTTTCTATCACAGGCACTTAATATTTACATTTCCTTTCCTAATATTCTTGTTGTTCATAAATTTCACAAGACTTGAGTTTTTTATTCTCTTCTTTTGTATATGTATGCTCAACACCTACAAATTAAGTAATTTAGATAGGACGTCTCTTAGAGAATATCTAGGAATTATAATCTGGAATGATAATTTCTTTTTAGCGTAGCTGAATGCAGCTGGGAAAAATGTGGCTCTAATTTGAAGTATGAGATTGAGAAATAATTCCTCAATTTTGTTTTTATTATATTTTAGTGCTTAAAATGAAAGTCATTTATGCTATCAGTAAATTATATACCTTTAATTGTATTGCTAATAGCCTTATACATGGAATTGCAGATGAGAGAGTTAAGACAGATTCTTCATTACTAGTACTTCATTACCAGAAGCAGGATCTACACATAGTGTGTCTCCGTGATTAGAATGGAGACTATGACTTTACAATTTTTCCTTCAAATATGCTGTAATTCAATGAAGCCATGCAGTTAAATATGAATATTCTGTTATCTTAAGCAGTGCAGGTATGGAAGCTATTAATTTATGAAAAGACTTTAGATCCTAAGTCATTTTAGAGGTGGTTTTACAGCATTTACCTCTAGTTCACTTTCAGCTGTAAATGTTAGTTTAAGGCATAATGCCAAATATTTTGAAAGCACTACTGATTCTGACATATAAATTGCTTGTAAATATGTTTTCCTTATTATTGTGTTTGAATTTTTTTGATATTCAGAAATTGAGAAAGGAGGTTGTGGAGACCCTGGAATTCCATCATATGGAAAAAGGACTGGCAGCAGTTTTCTGCATGGAGACACACTTACCTTTGAATGTCAAGCAGCTTTTGAACTGGTGGGAGAGAGAACGATTACATGTCAACAAAACAACCAGTGGTCTGGCAACAAACCCAGCTGTGTTTGTAAGAATTTTCTTTTTCTGTATTATTTTTCTGACCTTAGCCTCTTGCTTTTCTTAGCATTTGTGACTAATCAGCAGGAAAACATTTCAAAAGATCTTAAAGACTTTTTCAGTCACATGGACTTTTTTTAGTTGGCTCAATAGTAGTTTATTTATGGGGAACATCACATATGACTGTTTTAGAATGTTCTTTCCCCTCATTTTATATTTAATTGAACCATTTAACACTCTTAATGCAAATATGTGTTGACTTAGACTCTAAATGAACAATTCGTAATAACACGTAACTGTTCAAAGGGACTCAGTAGAACATACACATTGATTCTGTCAGTTCAAAGCAGTCTCCAGATCTACGTAAGAAAAGAGTGGGGATTTTTATCTGATATCCTAATAAAGAATGAAAATGAATATAAGGATCTCTAATATGGAAAAAGGGTAGGCAAAATAATTAGTTTTGAATTTTGCTTTTAAAGATATGTTTGTAGGTAAGCTTATAGATGGATTTAAATAAAGAGGGTTGTTTGTTTTTTAATTTTCTGTTTCTTTTTCTTCTGTGGTAAAATAGAGTAAAACTTTCTAGGATACAGGTATATTAGGCACTTCATTTCTCCTGTAGAACACACTATCTTTTCCTATAAACAGTCTTATAATTCATTACTGGATTTTCAAAACAACCTTTGGGAGGTGTCCTATTCTACTTGGGCACGTATGTATTTTGCAGCTGTGTTGGTACGGTTCTTGCCAAGCTGAGTAAGCTTGCTGTGAGCTGGAAGAAGTCTCTATATGCCCATGCAATGCTGAAATGTATCTAAGCACATAAGGCCTGGGGAATGGAGACAGTGTATCTGAAATTCTCTTTAAGACAGAAGTTGCTTTGTTCATGGTGCAGTATTGCATTGGGTTGATATATTAGTTTCTGTTGGCAATAGTGTGGAATATTACTGTGTTCTGCTGCTTGATGTGCATATGCCCTATGAAAGATAATAGAATGTAAACTTGCAACATCTATTTACAAGCACTGAGTGTAGTTTGACACATTTAAAGAGATGAGTAGTGGTGGTCCTTTGCATTAATTAATATGTAGTGAGCCTTCCTCTTTCTGCATGTACTGTACTTCTCACTAAGGTACCAGCCACAAGCTTACGACTCTAAAACCAATTAGGAATTGTCTTGACAAAAATTGGCCCAAAAGAGCAAAAAGGAGGAGAGCTATGAATCATTTGTATTTAATTTCCCTGTGCTGTTGAAGGGGAAAGTAGGGGTGAAATAAGTTTCTATTATGTACTCTGAAGAGTTCTTGATCAAGGCATATCTAAATTTCTGCTGTTAATTACATGAACTTTATGTACAGGCAGAACTGGCCCTTGTGCCCAATTTTTTTTTATTTCTAAATACATTTTTATGTATTTTCCTTTTAGAGAAAATCCACATTTAAATTTGGAGGTTGCATTTTCATTTCAAAACAAACCTGCCAATTTTTGCAAAATCTGACCCATGAGGCATTACTTTTGCTTTCCTGCTTTGGCATTCTCTACATGCTTCTCATATCTCTTGCAGGCCCAGGTGTAGTTACTTAGCCTCACTTGGGGAAATAAAAACATTCAAGGCTGACACATAATATTGAAGAAATGTTCTGACAGTCTTCAACATTTCCAGCTTGCGTGTATAGTAGTTCTGGCATCCAGGCTTCAAAAGCATCCTTTCTGCAATAATAAAAAATATGAAGAAAAGCATTTATAATATTTGTGGATAGTATTTTAAGAATCTATTGTTGTTTTTTTAGTCTCGTGTTTCTTCAACTTCACCACACCGTCTGGAATTATTCTTTCTCCAAATTATCCTGAGGAGTATGGGAACAATATGAACTGTGTTTGGTTAATAATCTCAGAGCCGGGAAGCAGAATCCACCTGATTTTTAACGACTTTGATGTAGAACCTCAATTTGACTACCTTACAGTGAAAGATGATGGGATTTCAGATTTACCACCTCTTGGCACTTTTTCTGGCAATGAAGTCCCTTCTCAGTTGGCTAGCAGTGGGCACATAGTAAGGCTTGAATTTCAGTCGGATCATTCTACCACTGGAAGAGGATTTAATATCACTTACACGAGTAAGAGCCTTTGCTTGTATTTTATACCTAGTCTTAAAACCAAGTTATCTTTCTTCATAGTAATGACAGATAGAAAATGTTTTTATTTATAATACAGAAGTAAACTGTAATGCTTGTATAATTGCACTGCTTTCAGCTGTCTTCCTAATGTTCATTAGCTTACCTAAATCTTTATAATTTATTTATTTAATTGTAATAGTGCTAAGGAATTCCCTTCATTATTTAAGGACCTTTTTGACGCTGCATAAATGCAGAGTGCGTAACTAAAGCCCAGATCATTCAGAGCGAGGCATCTGTTGCAAGTGATTTAATATCCTTCTCAATGGAACCAGCAGGAATAAATTCACAAAGGTGTTAATCTTAGATCGCAAAAATGGAGATGTTAATCTGAAAGGCATAGAAGTATAAAAAGCAACTAGAATATCACTGTAAATAAATAGCTCTGGGAATCTGCTTTACTTCTGCATTTTATCTTCAAGTTAGATGGCATGGTATCTAAGGATGCAGACCCCTAAGTATGTCGATCTCTGTTTTGGCATACACATAATAGTTACGTCTGTGTTTTTTCTAGCATCTTAGAACATAGCTGTTTCCATGCAGAAGTATTTCCTATAGGAGTTTACTAATTTCAGAATCCTTTTTCTCTCCAGCTCCAGATTATTCAAGAATTTTAAGAATGTAATATCTTTAACAATGTAATTCTCAAATGTAAAAAATTTAGTTGCAACTGGTCAACAAGTTCAAATGTTGTTGAATGTGGACCTAGCAGTCGTAGAATCATAGAATGGTTAGGGTTGGAAAGGACCTTAAGATCATTTAGTTCCAACGCCCCTGCCATGGGCAGAGATGCCTGCCATAGACCATGTTGCCCAAGGCTTTGTCCAACCTTGCCTTGAACACTGCCAGGGATGGAGCATTTACCACTTCTTTGGGAATCTGTTCCAGTGCCTCACCACCCTTACAGTAAAGAATTTCTTCCTTATATCTAACCTGAACTTCCCCTATTTAAGTTTGAAGCCATTACCCCTTGTTCTATTGCTACAGTCCCTGATTAAGAGTCCCTCTCCAGCATCCTTATAGGCTCCCTTCAGACGTTGGAAGGCTGAGAGCTACTGAAGACAGAAGTCTTTCCCATTTGGGAAATTAGGCTAAAAAATACCTAGCTACAGAAAACCATCTGTTGTTCTGTGTATATGAAAGGATATTACTTAACAACACTGTCAACTCAAGTAACATTGTAGTCATGTGGAAAGCATTATTACATTTGCCAGAGACTGCAAACTCTCCTAGAAGTCTTATTAGTAATTCAAAGGCATTACTTGTACGATGATTTTCTTGGTAGTTGAAGAAATTATCCTCTAAGCTTGTAGAAGAAGTTAACTGACAATAAAGTTGTCTCGGTCACATCTTGCATTTTTCCTATCTTGTGTCAGTTAAGATAATTAACAGTGTTCAGAGTTAAGGTGCTTCTTTGTATTATTACAAAGATGTCCCATATAAAACTGCAATTCATGGATTGAAACCCTGTTTAAGTCTTAGATGCCTAAATTGTTCCTTTGCTTTCAGAGAAAGGGATAATTACTGTCCTCTGAAAAGTAACAGAAAAGGGGGATCCTCACCTTAACTGAGACTATAGAGATTAAAAGATATACCAGAAAAAGTGAGTCCTGAATTCTAGGTCTGCTTCTGTCTGAGGTTTGTTCAGATCCCTTTTTCCATATGCTGTTCTACATAAGTAAAGACAGACTGTAGTAAGAAAATATTTACTATTTCTATTTGAAGCTGAATTGTGCAGTCAGGAATATAATACTCATGGATCAAACTGTCTGAGAGTCCTAATCGCCTCGGTAATTGCAAAAGAGCTTTCCACCACACTTTTCCTATTAGGTTTTACTGCTAAGCTTGATGCATACTTTATGTGCTAAAATTATCTAAACAGCATATATGCTTCCATAATGGGAAACTGAGATTGCAGATGGCAGTGTCTCTTACTTATGAATCCGTAGTGTTAGCAGGAAATACTTAGTTTAAGTTCAGCTAAAGTGCTGGTACTTCTGTACCTCCTGAAGTGCGCTACTCGTACAGTTTGAATCAAATCAGGATCAAAGAAGTTTATTGATTTATAAACGAAACGTAACCAGCAGTCAGTGAACTGTAGATTTAGGATTTATGTCAGCAATTCAGCAGATAAACCACAATGACACTTATAAAATCTTAGAATTGTAGAGGATCTTGAGTTGGTAGAGACCCATAAGGACAATTGAGTTCTACTCCCTGTTGCTTGCAGGACTATCTAAAACTAAACTATATGACTAAAAGCATCATTCAGACACTCCCTGAATTCTGACAGGCTTGGTCCTGTGACCACACTTGGTGCCTCCTTGTACTTCTGGCATCTTAGAATCATAGAACTGTTTAGGCTGGAAAGACCTTCAAGATCATTGAGTCCACCTGTAAAACTAGCACTGTCAAGTCTACCACTAACCCATGTCCCTAAGTGCCGCAAGTACAGGTCTTTTAAGTGCATCTGGGGACTTGTTCTCCAGACCCTTCACCAGCTTCATTGCTGTTCTCTGAACCTCCTCCAGTAACTCAATAACTCAGTATCTTTCTTGTAGTGAGTGGCCAGAACTGAACACAGAATTCAGCATCCGGCCTCACCAGTGCTGAGTGCAGGGGACAGTCACTTTCCTGGTCCTGCTGGCTACGCTATTTCTGATACAGACCAGGATGCTGTTTGCCACCTTGGTCACCTGGGCACAAACTGATTCGTGTTCAGCCAGCTGTCGACCAACACCCCCAAGTCCTTTTCCATTGGGCAGCTTTCCAGCCATTCTTCCCCGACACTGTAGAGTTGCATGCGGTTGTTGTGACCCAAGTGCAGGACCTGGCACTGTGCCTTGTTGAACCTCGTACAATTGGCCTCAGTCCATTGATTCAGCCTGTGCAGTTCCCTCTGAAGGGCCTTCCTACCCTCAAGCAGATCAACACTCCTGCCCATCTTGCTTTCATCTGCAGACTTACTGAGCATGATCACCTCATCCAGATCGTTCGTAAAGATATTAACAGAACTGGCCCTAGTACTGGGTCCTGGGGAACACCACTTGTGATTCAGCACATAAAAATTTGTAAATATCTTTCCACTCTGGCTCTAGTCTTTTAGCAGTAGTCTCTATTTCTGCCAGATTAGTTGCAGTGTGAAACCATACTCCTCGTTACGTTAGAGGCAAACAGCAGGATTTTGTCCATAGCAAAATTTAAGCAGTGTTCATGTGTACTTAAGCCACAAATAACTAGTAAACTTCCAGATTTGAACTATGTTGCATTTGTGTCAATGTCATTGGATTTAAATCTGACTTTTAGTTGAGGAGTTTCTATACTTTCAATTATATTGTATTATGTGTTATGTATTCTTACATCACAATAGAACTGTTATTCCCCCTTAAAAAAAAAAAAAAGACAAAGTTTAGAGGAGTGATTGTTGTGATTGTTATTATGTTTATTATTATTTATATTGTCATTCTTACTACTATTATTATTACTACTATGTTTTTATTAGCCTTTGGTCAGAATGAGTGCCATGATCCAGGCATTCCTATAAATGGGAGACGTTTTGGAGACAGGTTTCTCCTGGGAAGTTCTGTTTCCTTTCATTGTGACGATGGTTTTGTGAAGACCCAAGGCTCTGAATCCATAACATGTATTATGCAAGATGGAAATGTAGTATGGAGCTCTACTGTCCCACGTTGTGAAGGTAAGGGCACAATCTTTACTTTGCACCTACAGTTTGAATAATGAAACTTTAAATTTAGCTTACTTTTTACAATTCGCACATAAGTAAGACTGCTTTAGCTGAAGTTATGAATTAATCTTATTTTAACACTCTTCCAGGCAAATGAGAAAGCAATAATAGAAACAAGATAGCTTGCTTTTATATTCTTGGAATAAATTAGCATTCTAAAAATCTGGTTGCTATTCTTTTCAAGTTCTGGTTGTTACTGTCATTACTCAGTTATGAGTTGTAGCTGTTACAATGGTTTTCGCTTAGCATACTGAAGAATGTAATTATCTTACCACATAGAAACTTGAAATAAAGCTTCTATTTTAAAGTCCTTTTTAAAAAAAAAATGCACCTTTAATTTTCTCAAAATGAAAGTATACCTGAATTTCTGTATGTAACATATTAACCTGAAGTACAGTCTTTCCTGAGAAATACAGTGATAATCAGAGCTATGTTTAATATTCATTATATTACCCAAAAGTTCAAAATTTGTTTGCTTGTTCTTGACTAGGTGAATAAACACACTAAGATGAGCTATAATTAGGATTAGAGATTGCTTTTACAATACAATGAAATACAATGAGAAAAAAAAAAAAGAGTAGTCTGATTTCTTGATGTTTAACCGTGATGGGTAGTAAGGCAAGACATTAATGTATTTAATGAACTACTAGAGTGTGTCTTTTAAAGTTATGTTCAAACAATTTTTTATCTTTTAGTAAGCAACAGATACATAGTCAGACACTCAATTAAATGATTTTTTTTTAATACACTAATCCAAACCTTCTAACTGATGTAACTCTCACACCTGCTTTAATTTCAGTGTCATTGCAGTTACTTAAGGATCTGGATCACATCAGTTTCATGTTTTTTGTTATTTGGGCAATCTGACAACTCAGTCCTCAAAAGACTGTGCATTTCTAATAAAATTTACAGATACTGAAAACACATTAGCGGGCTCGTAGAAGTAGTGTGTGTGAAGCATCCTTCCTAGTTAGTGTAGAGATAATTTAGTTTGCTTCTAGTTGTCTGAGATTTCTGAGCAACTGTTGGGTTTTTGTTGTTATTGCTCTGTTCTGTGTCTTTGTATATTTAACAATCTCTATGAGCAACACCTGAAGTAAGGTGATGTGTTATAATCAGGTGAGGATCAACAGACTTCTGGCTGTTCTTGTTTTTAATTTGACAAAACTTAATAAGAACCACCATGGAATAATTTTAATTCTTCATTAACTGTACACATGTAATGTAAATGTCATTTTCAGGGCCAATAATTTTGCCCCAGAGACAATTCAATCTGTATTTTTCATGTTTGGTGGGTTGCTTTTTTTCCCCACTTTCGTAAATCTTTAAATACTTCCCAGAGACAAGTGCAAGTCATGAGTGAAATCAGCTATCCTGAGTTCATTTTTTTTTTTAAATTAAAAGCATTGAATCAAAACTAGGAATATTAATTTACTAATCACAAATTCGTGTTGCTATTCATTTCCACATGGCATAATAGGTTTGCCTGTCACTGCTTAGACAAACAGAAAAAAAGTAACAAGATTTCCTGTACTGCAATGTGGAATTTACTGATAATGATACCACTGACTACTTGAGGGTAGTACAAATGATATACAAGATAAATTTACCTGACCTTGAAAGTGTTCCTGTTTTAGACTGCTCAATAGCCTTTGGTAAAATATAACATCCCAAAGCCCTGTGCTATGACAGCTTAATCTTTTAAGGGACTTACGTTTCTTAAAATTTGTTCAGTCAGTTCTGCTGTTGTTTAATCCTGCTCTAAAGACCTCTGATCCCACTCTGAAAAATGCTTCTGTCTAGCCTTGTTACTTTCATCGCCCTGTTGCAACACTTTTTTCCCTTTTATGGAGGAAGATCAATTTACAGGACATTTAAACAAATTCGACATACAGGAATGGGCCTAATAGGAATGGGCCTAATGGGATGCACCCAAGAAAGCTGAGGAAGCCAGCCAATGACATTGCAAGGCTGTGCTCATTTATCTTGGGAAGGTCATTTAACCCAGAAAGGTTCCTGAGAACTGGAAGAAAGCAAATTCTGATCTTCAAGAAAGGAAAGGAGTTTCTGAGGAACTACAGGTCTCACCTCAATTGCTGGGAAAGGTGGTACAGCAGGATTCCTTGAAACCATTTCCAAACAATGAAGAACAGGATGGTGACTGGGAGCAGGCAGCATGGATTTATGATGGGGAAATCATGCTTGACCAATGTGATAGCCTTCTGTGATAAGATGACTGGCCTGATGGATGAGGGGAGGGTAGTGGGTGTTTTTTATCTCAGTTTTAATAACGTGTTTGACACTGTATCATATAATCTTCTCATACACAAACTTATGAAATATGGTCTAGGGAAGTGAACAGTGAGGTGGATTGAAAATTGATTGAACTGTTGTGCTCGTAGAGTTGTGGTCTGTGGTGTAAAGTACAGCTGCAGGCTAGTCCATAGTGGTATACCCCAGGAGTCAGTACTGGGTCCAGTACTGTTTAAAATCTTCAGTAATGATCCGAATGCTGGCACAGAGTGCACTGAAGCAAGTCTGCAAATGGTCTAAGACTGGGAGGAGTGGCTGATACACCATGTGTTTGTACTGCTGTTCTGAGGGACCTTGGCTGTTCTGAGGGACCTTGACAGAGAAGCTAAAGTATTAGGCTGAGAGAAAAGGACAGGTCCTTGCCCTCTATTCAGCATTGATGAGGTTATGTCAGAAATGTTGTGTGCAGTCCTGGGATCCCCAGTACAAGAGAGATGTGGACATACTGCATTGAGTCTAGTGAAGAGTCACAAAGGTGATTAAGGACTTGGAGTATCTATCTTACAAGAAGAGGTTGAGAGAACTCAGGTTGTCTAGACTGGGGAAGAAAAGGCTCAAGGCCTGGGAGGGATCTTGTCATTGCGTATAAATACCAAATGGGATGGTGGGAAGAATATGGAGCCAGGTACTTCTCAGTGGTGTTCATTGACAGGAGAAGAGGCAATGAACACAAACTGGAATACAAGAAATCCTGTTTAAACATAAGATGGCACAGTACAATGAAAATGATTAACTGTGTCATAGAATCATAGAATATTTAGGGTTGGAAATGACCTTAAGATCATTTAGTTCCAACCCACCTGCCATGGGCAGGGACACCTCACACTAAATCATGTCGCCCAAAGCTCTGTTCAGCCCGGCCTTGATCACCATCGGGTTGATCAGGGATGGAGCATTCACAACTTCCTTGGGTAACCCATTCCAGTGCCTCACCACCCTCACATCAAAGAACTTCTTCCTTATATCCAATCTAAACTTCCCCTGTTTAAGTTTAAACCCATTGCCTCTTGTCCTATCACTACAGTCCCTAACGAAGAGTCCTTCTCCAGCATCCTTATAGGCCCCCTTCAGATACTGGAAGGCTGCTATAAGGTCCTCATGCAGCCTTCTCCAGGCTGAACAGCCCCAACTTTCTCAGCCTATCTTCATATGGGAGGTGCTCCAGCCCCCTGATCATCCTCG
>JANEMJ010068921.1:0-15000 GCA_024361745.1 Cacatua alba
AGGGGGGTTGGAACTAGATGATCTTAAGGTCTTTTCCAACCCTAACTATTCTATGATTCTATGAACTGCAGGGAGGCACTGCAGTCTTTTACTGCATGTCCTTGAGTCAGAAACCACCTCTGGCTCCTTCTGCAGTGGTCTTAGATAAGAGAGATTTACTCCGAGAGCTGTCAAAGGCTGTTTTTCTTCAGAACTGAATGTTCAATTTACTGTGATGACCAGAAGTCCTTCTGAAATTTTTTGTTCCCTTTTGTTTGAGAGAGAAGTCTGAACCTTTTTTATTTGCTTCACAATCCTCATTTTGCTTTTGTTAAGCTTGTTCTCTTCCATTCTGTCACTTTGAACTGTTCAGTAGCCGAATCTAGTATCTATACATCCCATTTCTAGAAAAACAAGCCCTAAGAGACATCTTGCAGTTCCTGTTCATCCCAGACATTAGCAGAAAGTGTTCAATGTTCCTCTTTTAAGCCAGGTGGTGCACAGGCTCTCTATCACATGCATTTGTGGTTGATGCACAACTTCTCTCTGATTCTCAGCCTTTGCTGCAGAGAAGGCTGGAGTGAACATCTCTGAGCCTGACCCTAGCGTGACTGCCACAGCATGATGGGATTGATTTGGTACTTCCAAACCCTTTGTCCCTGTTTGGTATTCAGTACTGATCTTTTTTGATTATTCATTGAAACTAAAAAGCTTCTTTCTTTGTCTTGATTCTTGGCAAAGAACTTTAGTGGCACTTTTAGCCCACTCTTTTTACAGGCAGAAACAAAAGAACACTTTCCTAAAGGGAAGTAAATTTTGTGCTCAGAATTACTTTTTCATTGTAGTTCATGTTTTTTCAGGATAAGGAGGTTCTTGAATGCACCTTATACTTCTTTTAAGGTGATTTTAAAGTTCTGTTTCAACTAAAGCTATTTTTTCCATTTTTCTTCCAAAGCCTCATTTCTATGGGTAGACCACCTTCATATCCTTGCTGTCAAGAGTTTTTTTCTTGACAAAACTTGTGATGATGTCAAAGGATGTTTAAAGTACAAAAGCTATCATTAACTAGCTACTGTCAAAGTGTATAGCAGTTTAGATGAGACTCTGTACTATGACAGCCAAACGGAATCACCTAATGCCACCTGGGTATAAAGTAACAGAGATCCAGAAATATTAATGGTTTTCTGTGAAACTTGTCCATTCTGCCTACTAACCATAATGTCACATAGAACGTTATCTGTAACTTTACCTAATATTTTGCCATTCTATATGAATTCAGAAATTATGCTGCATTTCCTACTTGAAATACTCCTGGTAAGGATAACTATTTTTGTAAACTATGATTCAAAACAAGAAAAATGAGTTATTTACTGCCTAGCATAGTACTTTGGAAAGGGTAATTTACATGTATGGTTATTTCTTTCCCTCTTCCCCATAATCTTCTTGTCTTATTCCAGTCTGTTTCTACAACTGAAAGGTACTAAAAATGTTGCCATCTGTGTTCCACTTTAAATACACATAGACATTGTGCATGTGTGTCTCAGTATCAAATATTGTGCATTCTCTTTGCTACACAGATAAATAATTATTTAAGTTCAAGTGATGGTGAATTTTGGATATTAGAAATTGTAAGTGTATGTAAGACCTGGCCATTCTGAAAAACACAGCTGATGATAGTGCGTAATATTTCTCTATCTTTCTTTATTTCTTTTGGTTGAGGGGAGAAGTTTGGACTGAGTGTATTCTGGATCTTGTATTTCCCAACCTTCAAGAGTGTTCATTTATTTTGCAAAGGTTGTTCCATTTCATTCTTCAGTGTTTCCCTTCTCTTTTTTTCACTCCTTTAAAAAATAAAGAAACAAATAATTAGGAACATGCCTATAGCGATCATGTTTCCCATTAGAAAATATTTTCAATTTTAATATTTGGAATTTTAATTCCTTTTTTATGGACTTTTTTTCTGGTATTTGTTTAAATAGTACTGTAAATTCATTGTTTGCTTCAATGTCATTTTAACATTTCCTAATATTTCTTGCTGAATCCTTTGCTATATTTGTGTTAGCTAGCTATTTGGCATTTCTTATTCAAGGGCTTCTGACATATATTAATTTAATGGTCAGCTTTTCCTTAATTTTGAAGACAATTTTAATCACATTATGATGTATTTGTTAACTTTTGTTCTATTCTTGGTGTTTACTTAAGAGTATAAATGTTCTTTCAGATTTGGATTTTTTCATGTTCTGCTTCTTTTGAAATACTGAAAGCTAATTCTACATGTATTTTAATAAACAGGACACGATTAAATCAATATATGATGAGCTAGAGGAAAAGCAAAAAGAGAAACTCAAGAAAATAAAGGAAGATATGAAGAGGATAGAAGAGATTAATGGTCAAGTAGCTGCTGTAGAAGAAAAACATCAAAGCAAAAAAGATATATCTAAAGACAAGCATGAGGTGAAGGTAGTAGATTCTGAACCACTCACTAACATTTTTTTTTTTCATTATTAGAAAAAATACAAGAGGAAACAGAAATCCATAGCTCAGAAGAGTTGGATTTTGCAGCTGTGCAGTTGTGCTGTGATACCACATAACAAAAGACAACATAAATCCAGCCTTATTTTAGACCTTTCTTACTTCCTGTATTAGAAAAATCTTTCTGTTTCTTTTAACTTCTGTGGTCTGTTTTCTCACAAGAGGGAAGACTGTTTCCTTTGTACTTTGCTTACTTATAAGCTTAAGAGAACAACTAGTATATAAACCTCTAGCCATGGCATGCTGGGGACCTTCTTCACTTCCCTGCATTATGGATGATACTAATAAAAAATGTTTTTCCTTTCTCTCATGAAAGGTCTGTTTTGTATAATAAGAAAAGGAAATAGAAGCTTCTTGTGTTAAAAACAGTTCCTTAACCTACTTGAATTGACTTAATTAAATACATTCTTCTGAGCATTTCTTTTGCTTCTAGTAGAGCATTCCTATTATTACAGTATGACATGTTTTAGTTCTCCCCACTATCATCTTAAAAGTATGACCAAAGAGCCATTTTTCTCCAGTTGTAAAGTGATGCCTTTGTAACCTTTTCCGCATATTTGCAGGGTATACTAGTGGTGTTAACCTTCCTGAGTTTAAAACTTTGGGGGAAAGAAGCTTTTGTTGCAGAATCAGTCTTTAGGTTCATTGTTCTGCTATTTGACTACTAGTAAATAGCTTGTCAGGAGAGATTGTCTTCTCCAGTTTTTTAATGCTGGAGAAGCTGTATTTGCTGGAGAATGCTGTATTGGAAGGGCTTATGACATAGTCTGCATGTAGCGATATTTCACCATTTTTGGAGGAGAGATGGAGGATATTGAATAAATTGAGTACAGATAATGGATTATGTGATAGTTTATTTTTGATGCAGGTTTAATAAGTCAAAATGAAAAATTAAAATACAAAGATTCCTCTACCAGCTAATAGTATTTTCAAAACAACATGTTAATGGCAGTGACTAATGTTGTTAGCCCTTCCCCAACTAAAACTAAGTAGAAACAATGTGACAAAGATCACATCATTAGTTTCCCAGAAACCTAGAGAGGTGTGGTGTAAGTTATACATCATGGTCTATAGCTGTGTATTCACTTCTGTTTTAAAAGCTTGGAAACAAGAGTTTTCACAAGCAGATTCCTGTGTGAATGATATGCAAAAGATATTGTAACTTCAAGAAAGAACTTTCTCATTGATTAAAAGTTTAAATTATACTTTTGGAATGCTAATATTAATGCCTATTTTAATGATCTTTGTTATATAGTGTAAATGGAATTTTAAACTTTGGATAATATAACTATTATACCATTTATATAAGCATATTTAGTAAAGTTTTCTTTGTTACATGTATTAATATTTATGATTTAATAGTCGGTGCTCACACTAATAATGCAAAAAAAGTTACTACCACAGTCAAGATCTTTATCTTGAGGTGCTAATTATTTCTTTCTTCTTCTTCCTCTTGTTAGCTGTCCTTAGCTATATTTTTCATGAGTTAGTGATAATGAGTTATAAACATTTATTTTGCCCTTTATACAAACTCCGTGGAAGCTATTCCAAATATGTATTTTGATTTCAGAGTTTTATTTGTACCTTCTTTGGCAGAAAGAAAGTAAAGAAACATGGGGAGCAGAGTAAGACTTCTTTTTTTCTGCTGTATTATGGTAAACACTATATGAAGTAGCAGAGATATTTTCTATTTTACGTGTGCATTTTTTCATTCAAAGCAGAGAGTATATAAACCTACATAACAGAAAAATGGGTATGGAAGGGAAAAGGTAACTGTTTAACATTTAGCAGCTAATACATTTTCTTGTTTCTGTAGAATCTGGGACAATAACTTTTGAATACTAACATGTCTGTTTATTCATAAACTCTCCAGAAGCTCTCCTATTTGAATCAGAGAATACAAGAGCTAGATAAGCAGCAGGAGCAAACTGAACAACAGCTGGAAGAAAAAAGAACTATTATGCAGCAACAATTAAATGATACACAGGTGAATAATTTAATGCTTGTATGGCTTTTTTGAAGTATGTTTAATCTCAGAGGTTAGGCTGTCACTTCTACACGGTTGCCTTGGAACTATGTACATACATATATTGTATGTACTATTTTCTGTCTCTTGCTCGAACTAACCTATGAGGTTCACAGCCTTGAGACAATGTAAAGTACAAAGCAGAATTGCTTTTGGGGTCATTGAAGAGTCCTTTGCTTTCTTCATTTGCTACACTGACTCAGATTGCTTGAGGGGCTTTAGAAATGCAATGGAGAAAATCAATAAAGGACAGAATCTAGTATAGTAGGAAGTGCCTGCTGATTGCATGTTTGCTCAGCAGATGGCATCTTTTTGTAAATGATGGCTTATATCTGCTGTATCAGTTACTAAACTCTATAATCCACCAAAGGGAATTACTAAATTTCATTACGGAACACTGTGCTTTATATAAACATGGTTATAAGTGTTAGAAGAAACAAACATTTTCTTTCTAAGATTAAGTTAATTTTTATTATTCTTTCACTTGCATATTATATGAGCTTAAGTTAGATATGGCATTAAAGATGAGTCATATAGATTAAAAAAAAAAGAAAGAAATGTTTTCATGTTGTTTAGAGTAGCTTTTATGAACCCAGTAATCTCTATTGAGATTCATACATATAACAGAATCATAAATTAAGCACTGGGAAATTCATTGATACACACAGGTTTGGCAGGGAAGATATTTTATATATCCCTTTCTTTTAAAGATTGTTCTCTACCAAACTGCAGGTTAACAGTAGATCTTAGAACATGTGAAAATGACTGATGAGTCAGAATAGAGATAATCAGTAATTCTACAGTGTTTTTCAGTGCATTTATTTCCTGTACTTTTCATTATTATTTTTAATGCTGCTTTTCTAGTAACTAAATAACTCTATCCATTAGTTACTTGAGCAATATTTGATTCGGTGTTCTGGAGGAGTATTATAGGAGTGTTCTGTTTAAGTGAAATAAAACAATGTACAAAGCCTATTTTATGAGATACATAGAGCTCTGGGAGTGGTAACAATGCCTGGATACCTTAAATGCTGTGTTCTTAGAGCTTGATGCAGTTCCTTGATCATAACAATTGGCATTTTGTAAAAGGGGGGCTTTATAAAATGAGCTGTCTTATTTTTAATAATAACTCATATTTCTAGACATGTAAGGTCACACTATATGATTCTGTTAATCATGATTTGTTTTTAAGGAGAAGTTATGTAAAGTTATATTCAGACATTTTAGTGCTGTCCCATGACATTGGCTTGTTTAAAGCTTGTCCAGTGAGTAGCTTAAATGATGTCACGGAAAAAAAGGCTATGATTCCATAGTATTCTTGATGCAGGAGTAATGCAGAGTCTTCAACTTCCAAATGATCAATCAATTCACCCAATTCTTCATAGGTTACCTATTTTAGGACAAGCTGGATCACACACTGGAGGTTACTGCATCTCACCATTGAAGTTGAAGTGATTTTGTTTGGTCTGCTGACACGTCTAAAAGCTAGATACTTAGATAAAATAATATGATTTCTATCCCATAATAGACCATTAGTCCTGTTCAGCAGCTAAGAAGAATCAATAATACTGTTCATGTATTGAACAGCTGAATGACCAAGTGCCAAGGGACTCATTCTGTTTAGGCAAGATACCGAACTGTTGTCCAGTACAGCAACCTACAAGGAGCAGATACCCAGTCCATCGATATTTGGATCACAGATCTCACCATCTTTGGTTTGGTTTTAGTTGTGTTTTTTTTTTCCTAAATCCTGATTGCAAATTCTATGTTTTCTATAATACGTACCAGCTTGCAGTAACTCAGTGGCTAGTATTTCATATGCTTGGAAGCCAGCATTTTCCGCTTTTATCTGCCTTGGTTAAAAGGACCTAAAGGAAGAGACAAAGTTCTTCTTCATTGTCAGTTTTGTTCTAACACAGCTCATAAATGTGAACCTGATTCTTCAGCAAATATCATGTTATGGCTTCTTTGTGTACATGTTTATGTCTGGCCCTGATATCTTGATCATCTCAGATTTCATTATTTGTAAAGTTTAAGGCCGAGACAGATCATTCAGACAGCCTGTATATCACAGGCTACCACATTTCTCCAAGTTCACCTGGTAGTGAGAACTAAAACTAATACATTTTTCCTTAGACGTTTGAGACTCTCTATGGGCCAATCAGTTGCATCGGAATTTGCATTAATTACCTTATATTCATTTTCTTTCTAATGATTCTGTGTTCCTGCAAGAAACCTGAAATTTCATCAATTCTATACAGATACATACTATACTTTTACAAAGTTTGTAGGCCTTAAAAAAGTCATGTTCTTGCTGTACCTTGCACACCTTCATATCTGTGTTAACACCTATTACAGAAGCTTTGATACCTCGTTTTTGTTACAGCTATCTTTTAGGCATACCTCTAAGAAGCACTTCTTTCATAAGGGAGAAGATCATTAAATGATGCTTCAAGTTACTGCTTCAGAAAAATGGGGCAGAATCTAAAGAAGAAATTTTTAAAATACTGATCTTTATTTATCTATTGTGATGCATTCTTTGCCTACTGAACTGTGAGGTCTTGTGGTATTTATACATGTGTGCACTTAAATTATATGTGTATATATGTATATATAAGCATAATCAAAAGGTATTTTCCTCCCTCTTAATTTAATCCATTTACTTAGCTATTTACAGTCCATTAGTATGGGTTACAAAATCTAACGCAGCAAGACCACTTTAGAAATATCACCCAAATAGAAGCCTCCCACCTCTTATTACTATTGAACTGCTACAGTGTTTTACGTTCATCTTGTTCATTGTAGGGAAGCTGCAGCTTAGTTTACCAGATACTGTTCTTCCTGTAGGTAGAGTTTGCTTGTGTTATGAATCTTTATATTTTTGGGGTCCCATGACAGTCAGTCACAGGTATGAAAAAGACACTGCAATTTAATCTTTATTCTGTAGAATAGGAAGTTTAGTGAAAACCTTTTTAATGTAAAGGTTTTCAGCAGCTTAACATCAGCATCTTTTTGAGTTGTGTACTTGTAGCTGAGGAAAGTAGGCAGGTGTTCAGGAGTCATTCTCTGTGTTTTAATCCTCTGCTGTCTGGAGTACAGGACAGCTGTGGTATGAAGAACTTGACATCTAAAAGAGGACAACTCTCTCTATAGGGAACTAAATGAAAAATGTCAGTTTTCAGACATAACGAATAAGCCATATTCTACCTGCAGAACGGCAAATAAAAATACTGATTCTTCCTGAAAGTTGAGTTTTTTAGGTATCTACCTAAACCAGTATTATATTTTGTAAGTACCGTTATTGATGGTCTAGCAGAAAAAACTTCCAGTTAAGACACTGACTCTGCATACACTGAAATGAATAGGCCCAGACTTAGATCATATGCAAAAATTGTTACTTTTCACTGTCATTAATAAAGTTTTTGCTGTGTAAGTCAGTGCTTATTTGCAACACTTTTATGTATAAAAGCAAAAATAAGAAGGGACATGTATTTTATGAAGATGGTGGCCTACAAACATGCATATATCAATAAAAAAAAGACAACTGCACAAATACAAGTGCCATAAGAAAGCTTGTGGATATATAATAGAAGAATTGTGCAACAAGTTGGAGAACTATATCTGGATTTCCAACACCATGATCTTACAGAAATGCAATTCTTCCAGTTGCACTAAAAGCTTCAGCTGCCCCCTCTAAAACAAGTTCTCTTTCTTTGGATATAAAAATTTCATGAATTGTTCCCCATAATCATGTGCTTAAATGACAGAATTTGGAAATCTAGTCCTGCCTGATTAACATGCTATGTTTGGGGTTTTTTTAATTCCTAGGAAAATATTTCATTTGTATCCAGTCAGATTGCTGAAAATTCTCACACTGTAGAAAATTTGAAACATGAAATTAAAGAAATACATGAGTTATGTGACATGAAACAAGTACAGATGGAAAAGACAGGACAATCTTTTGCTGATTTGCGGTAAGACCTACGTAGTATATGAATTTTAAAGGATAGTTTATTACTTTTACTGAAGTAATTTAGTAGTTCTACTTTGTTACTATTGCTAAAGATAGTTTTATTATTTTAAAGTATTATTTCTAGGAATTGTAATGCACTTTTCATCAATATCTTGAAAGTATTTTTGTCTGATCACTGCTTGTAGTTTTAACATATCCGTAGAAGCTATTAATGATAAATTGCTTCCCAAATTGAATTTCAGGCATCAGAATTGCTTTTGGAAATCTGGTAACATTCATGGTCAGTTGCATCCTTAATTAATGGAGGATTCCATGCACTCTGTTTTTTCTGGTTTAAGAAGTGTGGACCTACACTTACTGTGACTGATGAGTCCTGAAAATAGTCTCAAAGGGCTCTATTCAACTGATAATGCAGGCTGCCTTCTAGGCCATGCAAGCCTTGGAGGGCTGTATATGCTGATTGCACAGCAGGCTTACTCTTCAAGGATAAAGGTGAACCTGCTGTGCAATGTCAAGGAGAAAGCAGCTTGGATTGTTTCCTATCAGTGACATGTTACAGTCAGAGAAGAAAGGGATAATATCAACACAGAGTGGTACTGAAAATTAGTTCCAATAATTCATTGTTTATACAGCTATGAAGTCCATCTCTTTCAAAAAGGAATTTTCTTGCAAATTGTCTGACTTATAGACCTAAAACAGGCACTAATGAGAACTTTGCACTTGTCTTGAGAACCTGCTGTTAGAGCTTCCACCTAACAGAAAGAACTCTGAAGTCTAAAAATCATCCAAAAATACCCCTCTAACTTCCAGAAACAAAATATTACACAAATGGTGTGAAGCTCCCACTTCCAGTCCCAATAAATAACAAAATAGTGGTTACCAAATATGACACTGGTTATGGACTCATTCTGTGTCTCAGAATATCACATTCATGTAGATATTTCACGTGTGAGTGAACCAGTCCATTCTGTAAAAAGTTATTTTAGACATGCGAGCCATTTTATAAAATAGTGAGAATTATGTATTTCAAGAGACACATTAGATATGGATTGATAGGCAATGTCTTGAAGTGATCTAAACATTCATAAGCTCCATCATATATGTTTTTTTAAAAAGTATTATTATTTGCAATAAGACACTATTATAAAATTAAAAATGAAACCTGTGAATTAAGACTAAAACATAATATAATAGATCTTGATTACTTCATTGAATTCTTTTTTTTCTTTCAAAGGCGAATGTCAAGTGGTGTGGTGATTAAGGAACAAAATATTCAGAAGGTCTTTAATCATCTTAAAGATAAGCTTGCAGAATATGAGAAAAGCTTAAATCAAGAAGAAAGAACATATGGAGAATTACTGCAGGTTAGAAAGAAAAAACTGAAAGATTCAGAAGTGAGTATTACCAGAGCTGGGTTTCTGTATGTTAGAACTGAAACAATTATTTGGTTAGTTCTGGCTCTTTTTAGGTCTAAAAAGGATACCAGTTTTATCAAAAGTTTGAAATAATTAGTGTCTTCATGTCCATCTGCAAGTATTTCCAATTAACTAAATTGATATTTTTCTGTAATAGACTTCTTTCTTTCTGTGGATAAAGAAGTTATTCTAGGAAAAATTTAAAATTGTTTGTTTGCTTTGACACTTTTATTTTTTCATTAATGCTTAGGGCTGTTGAATACTTTCTCTTCCCTGTTTTCTTTTGCTTTGATTTTTGGATACCTGTAAGTAAGAAAAGACAAGACATCGTTTCTTCTAACTTGAAAATCTTTTTCTCTATTTCACCCAGTGCTCAGTAACAAATCAATCTCACATATTTTTGACTGAAGATCAACATCAATAAATTTCTATTCCTCTTTAATCACTTAAGTACAAGAATAGTGCTCGGTGCATGCAAACTTCTTGATGGAGCAGCAGTAAAACTTTAGTCTTTTGGATAAAGCTGTTTCTGAAATGTTTGGAGCTGCCCCTTAACAAGACCCTCTCTTGGATCTTAGTTGTGGTTGATACCAGGCAGATGGGAGCCAGAGACTGTGTAAATATAACTGAGAAATCAGAGCTATCTGAAATAGAATTATAAAATACACAGTGATAGTAACCACAAAATCTTCTGAGAAATCACGTGAGTACTTAAGTTCTTTTCTGTATTATCTTAATATTTGAACTTTTCTCCTAAGAAAATGGATTAATTGCCTAATTCTTCATGTGTAATTTCCTTTGTTTTTAGATGAAAATGATAGCATTGAAGTGTTTCTCCACTGGGGAGACATTCCGAGATCAAGATTTTTTCAATTGTAGCTGTGTTAAAAATAATTAATATATTAACTTTTGATCTTGTGTTCTTTATGTCTATGCCCATCATATACTTTTCTTAGCTTAGAGTAGTTTAGATAAAGTAAGATACTCAGTTACGTTCTCTTTAGCATTCACTTTTACTTCGTATTTCCAATGTGTTAGTTATTTTGTTTGTTTGTTTTCATTAAAGCTGTACTGATCAGGGTCTGAAAGAAAGCAAAATGGCAAGAATAAGAACATGGGCTTTTTAAAAATAGAGCTTGCCACTTTATTACTTTTAAAAGGATAGTAATCCTTTCAAAATACCATATTGTGCTCCTTCATTATGTTAAATTAATTCTGAGGTAAAAATACTTGCCAGTATTTTGACTCGCTCATCTTCACCTTAACTTCAAAAATAGCTGTAGGGGTAGTTTAGTGAGGTACCTTTCTTATCTCCTTCTTCAGGATATCAAGATTTATTTTTCTTAATGTGTCCCATTTCATCCTGTCTAGTCTCTACTTCCATCTCTTTTACATATAGAGTTATGGGTATTGCAGGGATTTCAGAGCTCTTAACAGTATTTTTTTAATTAAATTAATAAATATTGGAGTTATGAGATTCTGCCAAGCTTTTGGTGGTTAAATGAAAGTAGAAATATTACACTACATGCTTGAGAGCCTGTTTGAGATTTTATGGGAACACATTGCAGTTCTCTGTGAGAACAACTCTCCATCTAGACCTATAGCTGGAATGGAGGCACATGCTGTCAACCTTTAAATACTCATGTTGTTATTACCTAGTCATTTTTATGTCATCCTTCATTATTTTTATGGAAAATACAGATAAAAGCCATAGACATTTATTCATGTCTAGGAAATCCTCAGCCCCACTGATGTATTTGATTTTTTTTTCTTAATAAATGAAAAATAGAATGTGTCATAAATGTTTGTATTACATCAGAAAGCTTTCTTTTTCTCTGCCTCACATTAAGGTGGTAATAACAACAGCAAAGCCAAATATTCTTTCAGTACCTTATGTACAATAAAAAAAATTCAGCAGGGTCTTCAGTATGTTTCCCAGCAGAAATGGGTGGAAGACCTATTACCAGTGGGTGTAGAAAGTTTTGAGGGCATTGGAACTAGGATTTACAGACAAGCTCTTCAAGTAGGCTAGCTGTGAATTGTGGGAGTTGCACTGTGGCTTTTAGGATGATCAGTGTGTCTTCTGGGAGAGGTCACTTGACACTTTCAGAAGTTCTCCTTAGAGTAGAAGGTCAAATAATCTACCTTGCTTTGGTATTGAATGGTAAAGATAAATTTTCTCCTTCAATCAGGGTTGAATAAAAAAGTGTTTAAATTCCGATTTTTCCATTGCACAATTTCTGTAAAAGTCCTGACTTCAGGTAATGTGGTACAATAGTTATGAGGCTTTGTCACCCAGGGTCTGGAGGTTTGTTGGAGTAGTAATGGAGCTTGCATGTTAGACCAGTTTTCACAGTCTCTGCTTCTCTGAGTCTGAAGCTGGGTGAGACCATTCAATCACTAACTGATAGGTAATTCAATAGGAATAGACTAAGCATACTTTTAAGGTGAGAGATGTGTAGCTGAAAAAGTTGTCCTCACAAGCTTAACACCCAGGGAGAGAAAACAGTAAAAAAGCAGTGCCTTAACTTCTGGAATAGAGAGCACAGGAAGCAGTTCGAGAGGTTCTGATCTAGGCTTTCTAGAAATTCTAGTGGGATACTATACTGAATGAGAACTGCCTGTCTTCATAGTCAAAAAAGTTACATTATTTTGTTGCAAGTGCCATGCAGTACAAAAAAAAGCTAGGGACACTTGTCAGCATTGTGAAGAGAAATGGATTTGAAAAGTGAAGGAGAATGGAGTTGAAAAATGGTCCTGATGTGGGAGAATCTGCATAAGAAACAGCTTCAGCACAGATCCAGATGGAAATAAGTTTTGTGGGGCAACTCTTGCGGTGCTCTGAGGGATAGAAAATGTCTATAAATGATCAGGACAGAATAGGATGCAAAGCTGAAGAATCTTCATGCCTGGTTCTTGAAAGAACACTCACCATGTGTGATTTGACTGGAGAGCTGTGTCACTGATTTGCAGACCTTCTAGATTCTGTCTTCTCACAGGAGAAAGGGCTCCCAAGTGATGACTATGACATATGAATGTAACAACACAGCTAAATACAAGGTGTGACTTTTGTTTTACTAATGTGCACGCTACTAAATGTGGCGAAATTTGCATGTATAATGATGAAGTTATACCTTATGGGCATATTTTATCACTGTGCTATTTGTAACTACTCTTATAGTTTCTCATTACCTTACGTTCTACAGAGACAGTACAGTCCCCAAACTATCATATTGCCATTTGGCTCAGTGCTGATATGTGCTGTATTAAACACACAGATAAGAATTCTTTGACATAATTTATAATGAGTGTTGGATCACGTTCAGAATGATAATGTTGTGCCTTGTTTTCTTAACCTCAGAACAAGCATGTTTGCTCTTATTTTCGGCTGCTAATGTGATTATTGTACTTTCAATTAAAGTAACTGTAAAAACAATACCTGTGGTTGTGAAGATTGAGCAAGACATTTTTAATGACCAAAACTATCTTGAAATGTGAAAATTTGTCTTCATTAGTATTTGTTATTGGACGCATCATAATATATTTCTGAAGTGCAGATGTGCAAATCTTTAAATTCAGAGATCTGTATATATGGACTTGGGCTTTTGCTAAACACTTTAAATGTTGTTACTCAAAGAATTAACAGATATGCTAATACTTTGACTTTCTTGTTGCTTTGAAATAGTAGCAATACCATAAATTTCTAATTCTATTAATTAACATTAGTCTTCTCCTAAAAAATCCTTGCCTCCCAATACTGTTTCTAGATATTCTAAGAATTTAGTTGACAGTTGTATGATACTGGAGTAAAGACAATAATAAATTGATATTTCTTTAGCATTTTACCTTAAAATTAGAAAAGTTCAGTAATTTCAGCTAAAACTGAATGAGAATTTCTTAGACATATAAAGGGCATTTGGAAATTCCTTTAATGGAACGACAATATTGTTTAAAAGGGGGGGCATATACTTTTTAAAAACGGTTTACTTTAAATTTTATGCATATTAATATAAGCTTTGAATCAGTTATTATTACTGAAAGGTTTAGTTTACAAATATTTTATTAGAATGTTTTTACCTTAATTTTGGGGGGTTATTTTGTTTGGTAGTTTGCTTTGGGCTTTTTTTTTTAATTTTTATTTTAAAGCTAATCAGCATGTTTCTGTGAGCACTTTCTTTTTCACAAGGAAGCACTTTTCATCTGTAGAATGATGCATCAGAAAACCCATGTCCGCTTCTAACAGCTAGTTATGATGTCTTGTTTCATCAGATAATGAGAATACTTCTAATGAAATGACCTACAAAATGGCATATTTCAGAAGGGGTTGTTATAGAAATATGAAAATATACTGCTGAAACCTGAATTAAGAAATGGGGAAAACCAAAGTTAGATCCAAGGGGCTGTTTATCATACAGTATTCGGTAAAATCCACTGGGTGTCTTTATTAATTAATTTATTTAGGTTATCTTTTCTTCTAGTCATTCTTTTCAGTATTGCTGCAATAGTACCTTTGGAGCAGTTTCCATCTCTTACTTTCAAAAAATACTCTTAATCAATATTAATGTTACTGAAGAGCTTTGTAACACCATATCCATGTAAACACAAGAGTTACATTTGAAGGTATATAACAAAAGGGGATTTTTTTAAAAGCTAGAAAGCCGTTGCTCCCTTTAGGCTATTTCGTATGTGTGCAGGGTAAGGATAACAAATAGTCTGGCTATAAAATTGGCTTTAATTAGTTGACTCAGTGGCTTCCAACAGTGTGCTACACTGGTATGTGGGAATCCCATGTTACAAGATAGACTTTTGAATCTTACTCCATGCTCCTGGGTAGTCTTAGAGTATCGACTTACATGCTGTCCTGTGGAAAGTGCTGGCAGTATTACCCAAATAATCAACCCACTGATTTTATTGGCTCATAGGGAAGCCATATACCTTCCCTTCTGAGGAATATGCATAGCTAGAGGTTGAGTGCCGTGACAGTAATACTCTGAGTGAAAATCAAAGGGATGTAAAAGTGGAAGGTTAATAGAAATTTTAAAGGATAGTTTTATGTTTCGTCATTGGAAAACAAA
>JANEMJ010068921.1:20000-61407 GCA_024361745.1 Cacatua alba
GTGTTAGCAGGAACCCATATAAAAAGATACAGTTAGCTTTAGACAAGAACCAAGGCTGTCTAGAATTTTGTGTACCTGGAATTAAATCCAAAGTTAAGACACTAGATGAGACAAACCTTTTTCCAAGCTTTATCCTATGGTGTGAAGCAAATATGACTGTCTCAGTTGTAATGAGCTGTAGAAGGTTTCTCATATAGATGAGACTTAGGCCAGCTAGGGCTGCAAAAATAAGAAACCTCATCTGGAATGAATTAAAAGATCATTGACTGTACATGAAGCACTAGTGTGATGTGTTCTCATTGATCTACCCTATGTGAAATTCAAGTCACTTCACCCTGAATGTTTGAGAGTACTTGCTTGGTCCATTTTCTGGCAA
This sequence comes from Cacatua alba, assembly GCA_024361745.1. Lineage (NCBI taxonomy): Eukaryota > Metazoa > Chordata > Aves > Psittaciformes > Cacatuidae > Cacatua > Cacatua alba. Next base: position 20,377 of record JANEMJ010068921.1, read on the forward strand.
AGCAAGCCCTAAACTTGGTGGAATCAGCTTTTGTGAAGCTCTTGCAGCAGGGAATCTTTGGATTTCATAGCTGCTCCTATGTTATTACTGTCTAGTTGTGAGGACTTAGCTAGAACACAAGGTGAAGGAAATGGGATCTGATCTCAGTTGATATTACAGCTTTTCAGACTTTTGGCAGCTTGAGGCACTTACTCTTAAACTATGTCATGTGATTCATTCCCAATTCCACAACTGGGAATGTCCAAAGCACACATCTATGGTATCTCAATTCCTATTGTTCCCATGTAAACTCAGTTCCAACTGGGGATCTGCAAAAGCAAAATTTTATTTTTTAATTTCCTTTTAGCTCTGGACTTGAAATTTGTAGTAGTCTGTAGATGTAAGTCTGAACCATTGAATCAGCTCAGTCACTAGGACTTCAATCGCTGGGATGTTGCCAGAGCAGTCTAGACCCTGTATGTATATTTTTCCTGCCAAACTTCAGAACTGCATGCCACCTTTGTAACAAGAACCGGATGCTTTTAGTACCAAAGTAAGGTTTCAGCTTTTTTCATTTTGTTGCACTCTATTAGTTCATGAACAGACAAATTCTTTTTCATCTAGGTTCATAGGTCATTGACTCATTGGCATATGGAGTGTGTGGTGTCTATTCCACAGTAAGGAACTGCAAAACTTTTCAAAGGCCTCATAATCCTAAATTATTTCTGTGTTTCATTTTAGTATCTTCATGCATATGCCAGAGGAAAAAAAAAACCCCAGATCCCAAAAAGAAATGGTACCTATGCAACCTTCTTTTTCAGTATTTATAAGTTTTAATAATCATTTAAGTGCCATTATGTTCATAAGATGATTATCTGTCAACAAAAGCACCTATCTTAATATTAAATACATGCTCTTGATTACCAGGGTTCTAGGGAAATTTGAGACACACTGGTGTCAGTAGTTTGAAGCTTCTGTTTACTTGCTTTTCTCAACATAAAGATGCATGATAATTGTAAATTGCAGTCGTGTTAATAATAATTTATTGAACGTGGTTAGACCACTTGTCTTTCAGAAAAATAAATACTTTCTAAGAAAAGCATCATTTTCAGTAGAAGGGCATAACCTGTGTTTTACCAACTGAGGAAGTATTCTTTTAAGAAGTGAAAACATCTGGCTTTTTTGTTACAAAATTTCAATTCTAGAGTTTTATGCAATTGCTTAGAGCTTTGTATTTTACAATTCTTGTTTAAATGATTATTTATTCAATTTGCAAGTGAATTTGTTGTTTCCAGAATGTAACATTTTAAATCTGGCAAGTTGTACAAAGTGCAAGAATAGCTTAACCTGCTAAAAAATTCTTTACTGGGCCATAACGATTTCTTAGAAGACATTATAGAATTGTAGGGTAATATAGACAGTTGACAGCGGCCAACCGAACTCAGTCAGCAGTCCAACAAACAGCCTAAAACCTATGTCCCTGGCGTTCATGACAGTAAAATCAAACACACTATCAGTTTAGGGTAGGGGAAGTCTTGTTGTAATTGTACTGAATTATCTCTTGAAATAGAAGCTAGTGAAGAATATAAGCATCAGTAAAGAAAGAACTGCGTTTAAAATCTTTCCTTTAAAATTTAATCTTTAAAATCTTTAACATTTAAGATATATGAAAGAAATGCAACTTCAATAAAAAATGAACATGTACTGTTAAAGAATTTCAAATGGATATGTGTTTAAGTTTAGTAAGTGTTACAAGACTTACAGAGTGCATTGTCCCTTATTAGACTCATCGATGTACGTTTAAAAAAAAGGATTTTTGAGAAAACACACCCTTAATTGGGTCACCATTCAGAAGCTGCACTGAATCTGAAAGTGGAAATTTGTAGCTAGGCAACAACAATGTTTTATTGTGGTCAGTGCATGACTAAGGTCACAAATAATGACCTTTATTTTATCATGTAGTTGGAAGGAGAAAAGATGTTCTGATTTTATATTAATAAATTGATAACACTAGTTTAAGATCTGGAATTGTTGCACACAGTCCCCAGATTTAGTGTATCTAATAAAATAAAACCTTTTTATTGAGGTGGAAATATAAAAATATCTCCTACCATTCCCTGCCATTTTCTGTAGTAGGTCAACAGTGGGTTCAATGTAGAACTAAACATTCCATCACACCACTTTGCTTTTTCTAGAGAAAAGCTGACTCAGAACCTGTTCTTAACTCTGGCTTCAAAATGAGATCCTGCTAGCCTTCCAGTTAAGAGTGTTATGTCTAAAAGACATGGATAGGAGGTATTTAGGGTGTCTCCCTTCTTTTGATGAAGGGAGCAGAGGTTTTGTTAAATTACAAAGTAGCCATTTTCTGGTCTTTCTTTTGATTTTGAACATGAAATAAGGATGTGAGTGTTGATTGTTCTAGCTAGGAATAATAGGATTTTTAGGACCATACTGATTATGTTGAAGACAATAACTTAGATTATACCTGTTTCTGCAGTGCGAATAAACCCCATAAGAACACAAGGGGTTATTTCAACTCAATAAATTGCATATACCAGTATATTTTATTTTGCTACAAAACAAATTGAGCTGGTAGACATGAAGAAAAGAACACAATTCTTTTTGTGGATCCATCAGTTGTGGATGATCCTGTCTGCCTACTAAGAAAGAAGGGGGAAAAAACCTCCAGTATATTCTTTTTATATTAATTCATATAAAATAATAATCTGTGTAGATGAATGATTTGTCTGTCATATTTTCTAGCACTGCAGTTCCAGTGCTGGTAGTTAGATCATAACAAGTCTGTTAGTTGAAGACTTGTGTATGTGACATATGTAATGCAAAACTGTCTAGTCATTCACTAGTATTCTCTACTTCCACAGTCTTTAAGCATTTTAAGTGAGCCCAAATTTTCTATTATCAAAAATCAGTAAACTGCATGATTTACTCAGATTGATTTCAGTAGCTTAAATTTCCCAGCAAAATGTGTCCCTAAGAGGAATGAATGGTTAAATTAGCAGAAATAGCACTTTTGAGAAACCAAACAGGTGTAATTTGAATACACATTTTACTTAGATAGCTGGGCAGAACCATGCGTTTTAAATAATGATTTCTATTTCTATTAACATCTTATTTAACTTTGTTTAATTTGCCTTTGGCTTTTTAGCTAGAACATACCACCCAGCTTTGTTAAGGCATATTGCTTTTTTTTTTGGAGTGATGGTAGACAAAACCTGTTACTACTGTTTGATCATGTTAGAGATTATAGTAGTTGCGACCCATTTTGCATGTCAGCGAGCAGAGGGCTGTTCCAGTGCTGGTAAATAGTGTTTTAATAAGCACATCATTTTTCAGTAGGCAATGAGTGGTACAAAGTAGTCAATAAGAATTAAAAAGAATTTGCAGTTTTGGAAGTTTGGGGGTTGGACAGGATGCTTGATATGATAGCAGACTTCATATAGATAGTAGATAAAACAAACAAAATGGGGCAAAAAAGCAGAGGATATCTTAAAGAAAAAAAAATCAATTATCTTTTCTTGCCTAAAATCATAGAAGAATCTACAAATGAGTGTCTCAGGACTGTTTGGCCAATAGGTACAAATGACAGGTTTTCAGGGGTCCTAATCCAACCTTGTTGTGATTTAAGAATCCAGTTTTGTAAAAGGACCTGCATGACCAGATTTCGCATGTGTCAGGGTGTATTTGAATAAAAATCTGCGCTAGTGGTTCCTTCTCTTAGAATTACAATTCTCTTAGAATTACAGTGGTCAAAAACATAAATAGGTCCTTCCTCAGGTTGCTGTAGGTTTTGATAGGAATATCAATGGAAACTCGGGTGGGTTGCTCATATTGCATGCCTTAGCAGATCTGATAAAAATGGATTCTGTTACTGTAGACCAGAAGATTAAGAAGTCAGAAGATTGGCTAGAAGACTTCTGTTCTTTTTCCACTAGAACCTGAAAATGCCTACTGACTTCACCAAGAAAATAATGGAAATCTAGATTCATTGTAAATATCCAAATTAGCTCAAAATTCAAGTTTAACCAATACAGAGTAAAGGCTTTTTTTGTGATAAGCATTTATCATTTAACAATGATTTTTAACTTGATCTACAGTAAGCTTCACATAGGTAAAGTCACCTACAGAAGATCAGGACAATGATGACTATTTCATGTATTTGTCTACCTTCATTTTTTTCAGAACATCTTTTAGCTATTGTAGAATAGGAAGATCGTATCTTTTCTCTCCAAAATATATACAGCTTCATTATCTTCAGCAGAAACTTAGCTTTTAAGTAGGGTTTTTCCAGTTTCTTTAATATTTTGCACATTTTGTTTATCTAGACCTAAATTGAATTTATCCCACAAGGATAGTTAAAAGCAAAAGGAGTTCCCGAAATTAAGGTGAAGGGTTTTACTCTATTGCAAAGATCACCATTTACAGCTACCCTTATGCAGAAACATGTACTGATATTCAGTTCCCTTCTTATCATTCCTAAGAGCTTTTCACACTTCAGTTTCCACAAATGCAATTGTTTTGGTGCAATAAGGTTTAGAAAAACCACTGTTGCATAGTGATATTCTTCTGTACTGGACAAGATGATACCTATTTTTTAAAAACATGCTGGATTACAAAACCTGTCACAAATGAGGGGAATTGTTACACTTTGGATTTTTTAAAGCAAATGTTTTAAGATACCAGGCATTCCTTAATTTAGCACAAATCCCCAACGTATGTTTTAATGTGTATTACATTACATATTTCAAATATAGTTATTATGTAGGCTGTAGCTCTGTAACAATATTTAATCCATCTGAATTATAAATTGAGAGTACCAAGTGTCTTAAAAACCTACATTTACATTATAAATTTACAAAAGTAAAGCATGCAATTCTGCACAACAAACTCAATAACAGATATTTTAGTGTTAATTTAATTGAAATATGAAATCTAAATATCACAGAATAGTTTCAGATGAATAAAACCTTTGTTATTCAGTTTAAAAGAATTTTAAGGCATTTATAATTAGAAAATATGTCATGATTTAAGCCCAGCTGGTAACTCAGAACCATGCAGCTGCTGGCTCAAACTCCCCCCTTTCCCCTCTCCTCCAGGCGGGAGGGGGAGTAGAATCAAAAGAATGTAAACCCTACGTATTGAGATAAGAACAGCCCAGTACCTAAAATATAATTACAAAACTACCAGTAATAATAATAATGATAAGGGAAATAACAAGGGGAGAGAATATAAAACTAAAAAGGGAAAGGTAAAATAATAATAAACACAAGTGATGCACAATACAATTGCTCAACACCCGCTGACCGATACAGCCCCACCTGAGCAGTGATCTGGGCCTTCCAGGTAACCCCTCTCAGTTTCCATACTGGGCATGACGTGCTGTGATATGGAATACCCCTTTGGCTAGTTTGGGTCAGGTGTCCTGCCTCTGCTTCCTCCCGGCTTCTTGTGCCCTCCTCACTGGCAGAGCATGAGAGACTGAAAAGTCCTTGGTCAGGGTAAGCATTACTTAGCAACAACTAAAAACATTGGTGTGTTATTAGCATTGTTCTCAGACTAAAGCTGAAAAGCAGCACTGCACCAGTTACTAGGAAGGAGAAAAATAACTGTTACAGCTGAACCCAGGACAAAATGAAATAGTTCCAGAAAAATTGAAATTTAAAATTAGTATCTATTCAATAAGGATATTTAGTGCACAACTTGTAATTGCTTGCTGTTTGTCATTAAAAAAAAGGAAAATATAGAGCCAAAGTAATTTTAAAATCATAGAATCATAGAATCATAGAATGGTTTGGGTTGGAACGGACCTGAAGATCATCTAGTTCCAACCCCCCTGCCATGGATAGGGAAGCCTCACACTAGACCATGTTGCTCAAGGCTCAGTCCAACCTGGCCCTGAACACTGCCAGGGATGGAGTATTTATCATCTCTTTGGTCAACCTGTTCCAGTGCCTCATCACCCTCACAGTAAAGAGCTTCTTCCTTACATCTAACCTAAACTTCCCCTTGTTCCAGTTTGAACCCATCACCCCTTGTCCTATCGCTACAGTCCCTGATAAGGAGTCCCTCTCCAGCATCCTTATAGGCCCCCTTCAGGTACTGGAAGGCTGCTATGAGGTCTGTCTTCTGAAGGCTGAACAGCCACAGCTTTTAACCTGTCTAGGTGGCTACACCTGGGAGGTGCTTAAGCCCCCTTATCATCCTCATGGACCTCAAACATGTAAGTGTATTTTCTGCAATTTTAAATGTAAACTTGAATGTACTGTTAGTTAATCTATAACCCTTGGAATGTACAGCACTAGTATATGCTCACAGGAAATCTGTAAGCTAACCCATACCTACTTACTGTTCCTTAACAACTGAAATTCAATAAGCTGCATCTGCTCTGAATGACAGCAAGATGGCTTTACCCTGATCTGGTGAATGGTGCTTTGACATTTTGAATACTTTAAATCAAGTTAATGTTTTCTATGTTTTATTTTTGTATTTTTTATATTCCTTATATAGTACTTTTGAAAACAGTTACATTTGCCACTAGAGTACAACAATTACCTTCCCTTATTGATTTAATCACATATGTGTTTAGTATCAGACTACTTGGTCTGAATATCTTAATATATTTAAAATACATAAATAATTTAATCATGCAACACATTACCATTTATATATCCATAAAATCACTGTATATATACACTTGGAAAGTGGACTTTCCAGGACAGTTAGACTTCAGAACCTTCTACTTGTATGTATGGTATGGTCAAAGGAAGCTCTTTAGTTTTAATACTGGAAAACATTTAATGCTAGTCTTTTAAATCCACAATACTGTGAATTTTTCTCATTCTGACTGCCAGAGTATATTTTCGTATTCTGTATTCTGACCTGTTTTCTCGAAAACTTCTTCTAATCTAGGGCTGCTTAAAGCTGTTGCGAAATAGCAGATGATATTCCTTACATCAGCACAGCCATTCTCAAATGAAAATATGAATATTATCCAATAGAAAATACTACTTTTTTCCCCATTGAACTGAAGAAAGTTTACTATGTGTTATATAAATGATGTATTCATAAGTTTATAGCTGGAGACCTGATATCTAGTGGTTAGGTTTTGTTAATTGTAATGTTGGTTAGCTATCCATAACAAATAGCCATTACTTGTATTCATACAGCATTTTTTTCTTAGATAAGTCTGAAATTCTGCATTAAAATTCTAGTAGGAAGAAAAGTAAAGGACTTCAGAAGTGTCTTTGATTTGTACTATATTTATTTAAAAGGAATATTTCAAATTTTCATGTAATGATGTGAGGTAGAAAGTTGTAACTTATTCTTTTGATGCAAGTACAGATAAAGCCAGCTATCTATTGTACCATCTTTCTGTAATTATTCTTACTCTCAATTGATTTTGTGCCAACAAAACTCTTGCAGATTGTCTAAGAGGACTAGATTGGTGATCAAATTTACAAGACCAGTACAATGTGTGTGTGGAGTGATGAGTTCTTTCGTTATTATCAGTGGTAGTGCCACTGCTATGCTGCCTTTATTCTGATCAGTGATACAAAAATAATATTTGTTTTATTGGCCATAGAGTTTTCCATAATTTTTTCTTTCTTCTTGGTTTTAGAGACTCAAGACTAAGACAACGCTGTCTTTCATAACAGCAATGAAAACGCCTGGCAGATTATTTGTAATTCTAATCAGTTTTTAAACTATTGGCCTTCATTACACAGCCCACGGAGTGCTTGTGGCCCACAACATGTATAATTGTAACCCACCATAAATTAGTAGCATGGACTCTATAATTTAGTGTTGCAGAAGCTATTGTTTATCCAAAAGAACATTGTTCTTGTGAAAAGATGAGTTACCTCTTATATGTATACTAATTACTGAAAATTATTGTGTGACAATTGGATGTCCTCAGCCAGTCATAACAAAGAAATGCTGTAAAGGGTTCAGGTCGTAAACCTGCTCCTTGGAGCTGAGGCACTGGCAGTAAGTAAGTTTATGTTTTGAATTGAGGTTGAGGTTTTTTCTCAACTTTTTTTTCTGTATTTTATGGGTTTTTTGTGTATTTTACTTTTCTGTTTCAGTTCTCTTTTCTGATCTAGTGCACCGTGTATGAAAACAAGCATGGATAATAAAAACTCCTGCTAATTTAAAGGTATTGGTGTAAATGTATTGAGTAAATATTTTCAGATAACACTATAATTTATTTATCTTATAAGCGCTATCAGTAAGAACGGAAAGGAATCTCAGCTGTCCCTAATGCCACATTTTCCTCAGTTTTAGAGATTTCTTAGGTTTCATGAATCTCCCTAGCAGCAGAAGATATTTTCAGCGGTGGTGGCGATAATTATTAAATACTTCCAGTTTACGTATGTATGCGTGACCAGTCTGTGCATCATGAGTGTGACAAAGTATTTCAGAGTCTAAATCTGTTGTATTTTTTGTGATTGATGTCAGTCGGATAGGGCTTTCTGTAAGGAATATCTTATTTGCCTATATAATCAAGACAAAATATGTATTTTTAAATTTAAATGAAAGTAGTTCCAATTTGCTGTACCAATTGGCTTTCAAGGTTTTGCAGCAAAATGTAGATTTGTTTTATGGGTAGGTGCAATAGGCTGTTTTAGCTGTTGATTGGAGGAAGGGGTAGCAAAGTTGCTCTTTTGACTTCAGCAGGTTTGCCCAGAAGGCTTAAGAGGAAATGAAAACTACCTGTTTAGTTTTTGAAAGTTGAATTAGAACTTCATTGCTCAATTTCAAATTGTGTCATTTCCTTGTTATAGTAATGCAGTGGTGGCCAACCTAAGAGAGGGAGTGAGTCAATTTGTAGGGAAGGATACTGCATTCCCAGCCTCTTATGTCCATTTTCATTCATGAATAAAACTTAGAACACTTATTGTATCATTACATGTTTAGTGGCAATGTGCCATAAGGTCTCTGACTTTTGACCATCTGGAATGCATTTCTGGTGATGGGATAGGAGACCAACTTTAAGGCTAGTGGGAAGTAAAGTAGCAGGGGTAGGCTATCAGATCACTTCATGTCCCCTACATCCCCACAGTTACAGAGCACTTTGAAGCAAGTGTTAGAAAGGTGTCATGTTGCCAGAATGGTATTAAAACATCTTTGCAGTTGAGGAGGATGTGACTCCACAGGCTTAAAATCATAAACTCATTCATGTTTGAAAGGACCTTCGGGGGTCTGTAGTCCAACCTGCTGTTCGAAACAGGTCAACACTGAATTTAAACCAAATTGCTTCTCCCTGGACCTTGTTTTATTCTACATCTTTATTAATATTTATTTCTAACCCTGAAAAAAAAAACCAAACAACCCAACTCAGCCTTCCTTTTTCCTATGCCACAGGGCAATGTACATTGGTTATGATTGAATATAAAACCCAAAGGATGTTAACTGGAGCAGTTATTTTTTGTTACTTATGTTGGCGTACAGCTGGATTGAACTGGAGCTGCTGAAAACTTTGCTTAATTAAGATTAGTATAGGTATTTCAAAGGCTGAATTGAGCATTATATAGGCACTTGCGTATTATTCTGTGTCTAACCCCAAAGAAATAAAATGGACATAAAGTGTTCCTGATTTCTCTTTTTGTTATATTATTTGTTTATTTTTGTTATTATTTGTTAAAGTCAAAGAAGATTTACTAGCATGAGACTGAACATGGTTTCACAGCTTAAATTTTATTTTTTCAGACTTTTAATAAACGCTGATGTTAACTTTCTAAGTTTTTTCTTACATTGTCCAGTACTTAAAATAATTAGTACTTTGCATTAACCTTATAGAGGACAGGATAAGTAAAGTAAGACAAACTTGGGAAAGCAAAATAAAATCACAAATGACATTTAGCGGTAAAACCATGAAAGGGAATTGTCTTTAATTAGTTCACAGTTGGAGATTTGTTCATACTGCTTATTTTAGTTAAGTCTTTCATTGGGAAGTTAAGAACTATTTAACTTTCAGGATCCTTGGAGGGGAGAGGACCTTATATATCTCTCAGACATTACTTTCAAAATATTATTTTCATTTTTAGGTAGCCACAATATATTCTCTATTAATACACAAATTGTTATGTTTAATCTATAAGGATTACCATTTGTGTTTAAACCGATTTGGATTATTTTCAAAATAGAGCAACATGAAAGAACTGTAAGGTCCATATCTCCCTGCTGTTACATTGAGAAACAAAGAGTTTATAGCACTGGAGCCTGTACTCTTGGCTTAGCAGTATTTTGGAGCATTTGCTTCTGCTCAGCAGATTCTAGGATACCCGTCCTTAAAACCAGCTGCTAATGCTGCCTTTCATGTCTAACAAACAAAGAATCTGTATCTAAATAGGCAAAGATATTTTGTTCCAAAACTGTAAGAGATTCTACTCTGGCTTGTGTGAGCTCAACCCCAAAACCTCATCCAAAACACTGAACACTCATTTCCAGGTGGCTGTCTTGCCACATCCAGGCATTGGATCGTGAGAAACTCAGAAGCCAGAACCACTGGTTCTTTCTTCCCATAGTCAGGAAAGGAGTTCCTATTTGCTTTGTTTTCAATTTTCCCTTCAATTTACTTGTACAGCAATGGCTGGGGGGTTTTTATCAGAAATTTTTCTCTTGCTCTGCTAGTAAATTTATGAGAATGTGGTAGGGCAAAATTAACTGAAAGCTGGTTAACATGGATTGAAGTTCAGAAGAATAGTAGAATTTGAAAAATAACACATTATTAGTAATCTTGCTTAGTCAATTAGGTATGTGTGGTATGTATGGTATGTTGCTGTTGGGATGAATAGTTGTACCCCATAGTATCCAAGAGTCAGTTACTTGCAGCAGTCTCTTTAGTTGCATTTGGTTGCTGACTGCCATGTATTGAAGTTGAAAAACTTGTTCTGGTTTTCTCCTCCTTTTTGCTAAATGAAACCCTGACCACATTTTATAATAGGGCATATGTGCACCTGCAAATAAATATTTACTTCTCTTCTGAGAACAGAAATGATTTGCTCAGTTTGCCTTCCCTAAAACTATCCAAGATGAAAATGGGTTACCAAGATAGAAATTATTCTAGTTCTGATTCACTGACAGGTGTCTCTCAATGGTGACTAATATATTGAAGTCTAGAAATACTGATTTTTATTTCTGACATGATACTTAATGACATGGATTTTAAAGTCACTTTAACTTTTTATTTTGCTATCTTATCTGATCACTCATCTCAATGCTTTTTGAGACTTATTCTTCCTCTGAAAACATAAACAAACTTTAAAAAATGGTTTTTCATTCGGAGAAGACCGTCGCGGTTCATTTTCAGGTTTTCAGTGATGATCTTATGGACCCCACAAGAGTAGGAAATATTTATAGCAAAGATAAATATTTATCTTGTACCTATGGTTCTAGACATGAAGCTCAAACTATCTTAACAAGTGTTTTATTAGTCTTTAGCTTTCCCTTTGTTGTAACCACTTTTGATACTATTTTTGATACAAATGGAGGTGGAAACACGGTATACATATGGAGGCAAGGTTTAATACTAATATTCTATCTTGACAGCAGTGATAAAAACTGGGAGGCTATGCCTCATTGTTTAGTGACAAAATTAATGAGTATTATTATCCATCTTTCTCTTCACCTTTCTTTGCATCTACATCTTGAGTACTGGGAGCTGAAAATTAAACTTAAAAATTAGATATTATGCAGAAACATAGAAGAATACTTTCTAACAAGTTCTGGATTGTAATCTTAATATATTAGACGTTTAGTTTGAATTATTTTTTTTAATATCAAAATGATACTTGAACAGGGGGGAGAAAACAAGCACCTATAGCTCTCATGATGTGATAGATGAGATTTCAACAATCTAAATTATTGATACCACTAGTTTTGTAGGTAACCAGAGGTCCATAGTGTCAACATCCATAGGTACCAACCAAGGATGCTAAATGCTTTAACTTTTAGCAACTTAAAAAAGCTTGTATTGTTTTTCTTCTAATCTGTACACTGCTGTAGAATACGTCCACTCAAGAATCTCACTTTCAGCCTTCAATGGCTGCCTGAAGGTGGCTACAGGTCTTGGTACCAGTTAAGAAAAATCCATGTTTAGTTAAGGGTCCTTTTAATTCTTTGATGTGTAAGAAGTTGTGTTACTTTTGTTCTTAAGAATGCTATGGTGCCTTCTAACTTGTACTAAATTCATCAACATAAAATATATTACCTGTTGGCTGCTAGCCTATAGTGAACTTGAACATTGATATAATTTTTGCTAAAAGTAAGTGTCTTGTCACATCTCACATCATCATGCGTTGGTTTTGGTTTATCTTCCTTTTGTTTTGTTTTTTTTTACTTAAAAATAGTAAGGACTGGAGGCTCTGTTTTAAAATGACAGAGGTAGTGACAGCTGAAGAAGAGAGCTATTGTAAAAAAAAATACAGAAATCATAAGAATATGTATGTCATTTTGTGTCCTTACAATTAGGTTGCAGCTATGTGATGGGCTAGCTCAGAGGTTAGAAAGTACCTTGTTTATAAATTTTGAGCAATAGGATGTGTACTGAAAATTAGGTGGTGTTTTGGCAAGTGGGGGGATATTTTTAGTCCCTAGAATGGGGAAAGAGTATTATTCCATCACTTTTTATCAGGAGTGTTTCCAAGCAATTAATTATACTGCTGTTCTTTGCTGTGTTTTGAAAGAGTCTATTCTTTTCATGGAGTATGGAAACATTTTAGAAAGACTAAACTTCTGTATTATTAACTATTATGACAATTCTCACAAATGCGAAGTGCTCTTTTGACCACTCTTTAAAAAGTCAGTAAATAGTAGCTATGCCCACATGTGGGAAATTCCTAGGGAATTCCATAACACAAGGCAGCTTTTTATGGCAGCTACTTGAATAACTAAGATGAGCACATATTGCTTGTTGAAGTGCTTCAAGTAGCATTTATATACATTCAGTTGTGTAATTCGTGGCCACTGTCTCAACCTACCATGACTGCTTTCCCCAATTTTTCCCTTAACATCCTCAGAATAGGTATGAACCCCCTCTTCCACAAGATTTAAGCAGCATAAACAGTAGCATTTTGAATTAAAGCACAGAACCAAAAGTTGGGACAACTTTCTTCTTTCTCTGATACTGGTTTTCTTTGGCCTGTTGCAAGTAATTTGGGTGTACATATTGTTATGAAAATTACCAGAGTGTTAAGGAGGTGCCATATAAATTGGGCGCTTCTGATACCATATCAATTTTCTGTCATTTTAGTTAGGTATCTTGATTGTAGTGAACTACTGGGGACAGGAAAATTACTTCTGTAATGAAATTACTTCTGTAATTTTGTGTTAATTACAAAATTCATATATTTTTGGGTTAATACGGTATTTTTACACAAATTCTTTCTCAAGCTAAATGATTTTTGAAGTCTTGTAATAAAATAAAGGAGTATTTTGCTTACAAAGTATGGATTAGGAGACACGATGAATATTGAATTTCTGTTGAAAGACCGTTTCCTTATGCACTTGTACAAGTTGCTAAATGTCAGTCAAAATTAGGATACCTAACTGAAAAAACCCAAAACTTTTAAACATAATTTTTCACTTTTACTAGTGCAAAAGGACTATCTGTACAGAAAAGAAGCAAGAAAAAGAAATAAAATGAAACACATATATGATACTATCTATCTCTAAATGTGCTAGAGGGAAGATGGAACATTGGGTACTCAATCTGCCTTCTAGGGTTCATTTGTATTCACTGACTGCATAATCAAATGGAGGTGTAAATAAAGAACCTTAATCAAACAAATAGGTTGATATGCTTGAATCTTACTGTGTCAGGACAAGTACTTCTTTAAGCTTATCCACAAGCCTCAAAAACTAATTATATTCTGGTCGAATGTCCTGAGGTGGAAGTTATGAACAGAGTGGAAGTTTCAGATAGATACTGGTAAAGTATATTTGCTATTTTCCCTTTTTGTAGCTTTGTTTCCAATTCTGTTACCAATTATTCCACTCTGTGCTTTGCTGGGATAAGCTCAGTTCATACTGTACTTTTGTCTAGTCATAATTGAGGTTATATAGCGGTCTATCAAACCTCAGATGCTTGGTTTCTTCAAAAAACTTGAGCTATGTTCAGGGTTGATTATTATACTCTTACAGTCTTTACCATGCAACACGCATTGTGGAATTCTTGCAGATAGGTTGCATGATTTTCAGGAGGAAAGCTGATTTCATCATTAGCACAGGAAGTATTAGGCACCAAAATTGTGTAAAAATCTTTGTTTGCAGATAAAAACAATGTTCCTTGGGTGAACAGAAGGCAGTGGGAACATGGTTTTTGCCTGCCTGAATAGGACCATTAACGTATTTTAAACTGTGATAGACAAAGAAATAAGCTTATAATGCGCATGTCTGGGAATCTTAGCTATAAAAGAGGATGAGAAAATTCTTCTGATATATAACAGATACTGTCTAAATAATTTTGTGCAGAGTTAGAAAAAGTGGCTTCATTCTAAGGGTGGTCCCTATTGCATAATTTCTCTTGTATTTGCTTCATTATTAATAACTGATTATTAGAGGAAAATATAAGTTGCTTAAGTGGACAGATTACAAAGGACATTTTTTGAGATTTCTGAAAATAAGAATATCTCTGATTTTGTCAAAAGGCAAATTTCCACCATTCCCTACTAAGGATCTGGTTCCCAGACAACTCACTAGTCTCTCCTGAAGTAATGTGACTTTATGCATTTCTTTCTCACTATTAGATCCTCTGCAGGAGATCATCAAAACACTTAGTTAATAGGACTCTGCTCTAAATTGGTTTAGTGATTCTGAGATTTTAGACCTGTCATTTCTCCCACTGGATGATCCAGAAACTGCAGGTTCAAGGTTGCCAACAAGTTCTCCATTCAAACCCCAAACCTTCAACTTTGACAGAGCTGATTTATTGTGTGTGGCTTAGCTGCAAAACATTAGTGTTAGTAAGACATTCAGTAATTGTTTCTGGTCAGTCATAAGTCTTTCAAGAGGAAAACTTGGGCCCTGAAATGGAAGAAGTTTTTCTTTTGGATGTTGATTAAAGCCTTGCTCCAGTGATCCTTTAATCGTGGACTGCTTGATGTTGCTTGCATTTCTGAACTCTTTTTTGTGAAAGTGCTGTAAGCAACAATACCTGCAGACAAGTGAATATACAATGATTTTTAGTATTTCTGCATACGAAAATACAAGATTGAAAATATTTGAGTGAGCTAATGCTGTGGGACTGTCACCTTTAACTTGAATTCAGTGCTTACAAAAGCTGTGGATATCACTTTTTGAGTCATGAGGAAGCATTTCTGTGTCATCTTCCTTTTATATATATTTTTATTTTTTTTCCTTTTTGGCAGCTGGGACAACTGCAAAGATTATCAATATTATTGCTAAAATCCTTTTGAAAGGACTCACATAATGATAGGTAGTTTTATTAAAATATGTTCTTGAGATAAAATTCAATGAGCAACATTGTCTAATGAATGAGGGGAACCATTAACAGGCTTCAAGAAGCTTCTAAAGATTTTTCAGTGTGTAAATACTGCAAGAACACATCCATTTTCAGTAGGAATAATAAAATAATTATTGCTAATTAGATTCACTTTTAAAAATCCATTTAGATTCATTTAGTTACATCTGTAAAGATTCTGCTCAATGAAAATCCCTGTATATGGCTAAATACATGTGGTTTTCATTAATTTGCATGTATTTGAAATGGCACCTTGAGATAACCTAGTCTTTTAGTAAGTAAATGGTAAGGGAAGTTAATAGTGTTGTGGTATAAAAAAGGTTTCTTTCCTCCCCCTTCTCCATTTCCCCTTTCAAATAACAAATTGGAATCCTTGAAGATTTGCATGAATTCTATTAGTAGTTACTTTTCAACAAAGTATTCCTTCCTATTATAGTTTCAAGATCTTTGTAAATTTTCCTTCTACCACAACATTTCTTATTGCACCCCTCCAGAATTTCAAGCTGATGTACAGTTTCACATGCAGTGATTACTCCCATATCGCTTTAAAACTTTCCATCCCAACTTACCTCTTGCAGGGTTTGTCCATCTCCATAGCAATTCACTTCCCTCTGTCCTAGCTGACTTATTTTTTCAGAATGTGAATACAAAGTCAGAACTGCTCCCTTTCAGTTTGACATTTGCAATTGTTTCTTCTCCCCTGAAGTTCTGCTTACACATAGTTGTTTTCATTGCTATAACAGCAGACTGAACATGCCAGACCTTTGAGGTAGAACAGCCTATACCTTTTCCTTAAAGTGAGAGACTTTCCAGAGCTTGAAATGTTGGGGTCATGTCCTAGTAGCGGAGATATTGGAGAGCTGTCAGTAAACATTCATTCAGTAGTGTCGTACTTAATACCACAGTCTCTCCCCAGGAACTCATGAAAGCAAGTCTGTGGGAAATACATCAGAGAGTGAGACTTCAATTTCCAATAGTTGGCATGGGCTTTGATTATACTATGTGACTTCCCATCCAACACATCAACAGGGTTATCTGGGGTTCCAAGATTATCCCATAGCAGTTATTTCCAGACCTTGTGGAATCTCAGCAGAAGATCTTTCCTAAATTTCTCTGAACTTGCTAGAATACATTGAACAGATTTCTGGGTCATAGTTTGACCTCAGTGAGAGGGATTGCTGGTTTTGGGGTGGTAGTTAGAAACCAATGGTAATGTATCACCTATTTCACCTCTTTAATTTAACAAAGTCTAAGATCCACAGAAATTTCCATATCCTCCAAAGTATTCATCCAAGGCACCCTCAACTCCATTAGGCTATCTTTATTTACCTTTTTTGTCTTGATGCAAGAATGAGATCATTCCTTTAGTAAAAAGCTTTATAGTGCATGTTTTAAACCCACCAGGGCTGGTCCTGGTTACATATGTTTAACACCTGCTATGCTGTACTACTCTACGTATAGATGATGGGTAACTGTAGCTGTTCTAATAAAGCATCAACTTTATCACTTGATTATCACTTGATTGCCATAGCATAAATGTCAGTTTTAATCTGTGTTCATACAGTACTTCTTGTTCTGTGTGTTCACGTTCTTTGCTAGCCCACAAATTCCACTGAATTCTCTTAAAATTTGAGTATGGCAGTAGTTGTCTTCAAGAGTCTCTTTCTTGTCCAGTCATTCATTTATCAGGGTAAATGGTTTTCAGTCCCTCATGTTAAGTTTGAATGAAGAAAAAATAGCCAGAAAGACCTGTTATTTTTCTACTTAAGCCATTTCAGATGGACCACAGACTTGGATACTGTGAGTCCTGTGTGAAATCTTTTGGTCCAGTAATCCAGGATGTACAGGCTTCAGCTCTGGGTAACTTTTTAATGGATTGATGCTCTCCCAATTCTTTGCCCACACTGAATCTGGTAGGTGTCTCTCCCTTCCTAAGGGTCCTTTCACCTGAGGATGCTTTGTTAAATTAATGCCTACAAAATAGACTTAGGTTTTTCCCTCCATACTTCTCTGAAATTTAATACAGTATTTACTGAAGGAAAGGAAAGGGAAAGGGGAGGAAACAGGGAAGAACAGGAAAGTGGAGGGGAGGAAAGGGGAGGAAAAGGGAAGGGAAGGGGAGGAAAAGGAAAGGGAAGGGAAGGGGAGGAAAAGGAAAGGGAAGGGAAGGGGAGGAAAAGGGAAGGGGAGGAAAAGGGAAGGGAAGGGAAGAGAGGGGAAGGGAAGGGGAGGAGTCTCCTATTTAGATGAAAAAAATTCAATATCACCTTTTTATTAAGAAGTAGGAAGTGTTTGCAAACCTAAATGCATTAGAAAATCTTAAAGGAAGTGACACTGTAATAAAGTAGTTACTGTCTGTAGGAAAAATGCCCAGCGTTTTCTAGTGGGTTCTACACAGTTACTGTGCATATAGTACAAGACTCTATGTCTGCACTGCAAGACCTTAGAACACATAGTAACACTTAGCAAATATTACTGTGTGTTAACACTTGGCAAATGCTAACTTTCAGCTGATGATCACTGAATCCAGTATAAACAATCAGGAGCATTCTTTTGCTTTTTATGGTCACAGATTAAAACAAACTTAACAAAAAAAAGCCCAACCAAGCAGCCCATATCTGAAACTAAAATCTCTGCTGGGGCAAACAGGATTTTTCAATATACTTTGATTAGCGTTTCTAAATATTTAACGAAGTTTGTCAAAATGTGGAAAACTCTCTATCTTTTTTTTTCTTAATTCCTGCTCTCTCACTCTATAAATAACTGCTACATTTTTTATAAAAAAAACCTGATATGTGAAAATTTAAACATAATCTTTAGTTGAAGACCACTGCTTTGGAAGTAGATTGTTCTTGTCCCTGGGATATGTTACTGATTTTAAGCAATTTCCTTTTGAGGTATTAAGCACTGGAAAGGTGTATTCTTGATGAACTTAAGCAGAAATGACTAACATTAGCATCTTTCATTGCCTTTTTGTTGTCTGACAGCCCTCTCTCTGGTCCTGTGATCTTTTAAAAGTCGTGATCTGAGATATCCAGTTGAAAATATCTGCTATGCAAGTACAATTGAAAATTATTATTAATGTTCGAAACAATCTTGAATACAGAAATTAACCAAAAAATTGTAATTATATTGCTTTGTAATTAGTAGTGTTTTGGGGGACAACAGAAAATGAAAGTGTAGTGTGTAACCTTGCTTTCTTCAATCTTTAGAAAAAAAGACCAAATATTTAATTCTTCTTTTCTTCAGTATGACCTTTTTATAAAAGGTGGGCACTTGAAATAGATTTTATTTATATATTAAGCCCATATGAACTTTTTTTAATTCTCTTACTAATGGCAATTTTCAAATATGTTGTAAGTAAAAAGGTAAATTCAGCCTATTATTTGTTTTATTCATAGAAAAATATTCTTTCAAAAGAAAACCAGAAAAACTAGTAGTCACCTTGCAAATAATAAGCTTTTGTTTTTTACACATGAACTAAAAATACCATCAAACCTGTTGTTGCATTAGGAATGAATAAAACCATACTGTATAAATGTATTTGAAATAACTCGATTTAAGAGCATATCACTAAAGTTATATATGTCAAACACTACGACTAGTTTTTGATTGCTTTTTTGAATTTACAATCCAAACCCTAATACATTATTAATGTTCATCAAGCCATTTAATTATGTGGGATTTTTGCGATCTTGTGTATCCCTATGAAAGAATTGATAAAACTGCAGAAAATAAAAGTTTTAATTATTTTGTAGTGAATATGTTATTATATAGAAATTTTTGTAATGGGACCTTATCCAAATTGTAGTCTTAACAGATGGGATCTTGTTGGGGTTCCACATATTTAGTTATTTAGGACTTTAGTAAACAGTGATTTTATCCAGTCTGTGATTGGAACAGATGTGATCTTATCAGGGTTCCACTTTTTTTCAGGAGCATAAAATTGCCATGATTTGCTGTACAGTGCTATAGTTTACTTTTTGTGCTTTTAGAACCAGAGTCCTTTTTAGCCAGAATTTGCCCTTGGGTCCTAAAAACATCATAATAGGGAGTTAATGTTTTATTCTCTATTAATCCCATTAAATCCTTTTAATATTAGAGCATGTGTTGCTTTATAGCATTAACTAGTGTCTTGCACTCAACAGTATTTTCACAGTTTATGACACTGCTTAGGGCATTAACAAACAGCTGTTTGAATTAAATGAGCAGTTAAGGACCCTGTTCATTAACTCAAAAGTTTCATGTATTTTTAATTCCTTAAATCTAATGGTATTATCACCCTCCAAGAAATCTATCTTTGATTATAATTCGCTGTGACCAGTATCAGTTTGGGTGAGATGAGAGAGATTATTTTTTGACTATAAACTCTATCAGTGGTGAACATCTCCAGTGAATCTGAACTGTCTTCTAACAGTTTTAATCTTTTGGGATATAAAACTTTTAAAGTTGTTTACAGCAGTTGTGTTAAGATTTCTTCCAATTTTGTTTACTGATGACTTCATTTAGCTAATGTAAAGAGGCAGTTGGAACAGAATTATTTGCATTTGAAATGGTGCTATCAGAGGTTTCCGACTGACTCATTTGAAAAAAAAAGAAGAAAAAGAAAATTGTATTTGGACAGTGACGGAGTATCTAATGGAGTCCTATGTATCAAGTGTACATAGGCATTGCACACATTATGCAAGATTTAAATTTGTAAGTCTTTATTCTGCTTAGGATATAAGTGGCTTAACTTTTCATTGTAACATGGATTCTGCGTGGTCTTTTATTATGAGGCAACAAAGATATGTTTTGAATGGAGGCGGATTTGTCATTGGATGGCTTCAGTTTTGGAAAACAATCCCTTTTATTGTAAATGTATATGTTCGTGTGTGTGTGTGCACATACATATTCAAGATTAATTTTACTCTAGTACACGTTTACGGTATACTTCAGAACTACACACTTAAGCTCAAATTCTACACATTCGGTAGGATTACTCATATCCACTGATTTAAACATGTGCCCAGATATCTGTGGGAGTTGACACAATTTGTCAGTTTGCTTATCCGCTTTTAATTCTTTAAAATATTCCTGACAGTTTAGCTTCACAAAACCAGAAATTCCTAACCAAGCCTTCACTGAACAGAAAATAATTCAAATATGCAACACTTCACACTAGGTTTTAACATTATTTTATTGTTTATTTAGCCCTCAGCTCAGAGAGCACCTTTAATACACATTCAGTTTTAAGCATGATAAGTTTTTCTAACAGAGAAGAGTAGTATTGTTTAGTTTAGTATTTATTTAACTCCAAAGATATTTAAACACTTTCACACTGGAATAAAAGATTTAGACACCAGTGAGACAGTGGAACAGGTTAGCCAGAGAAGCTGTGGATGCTCTAACCCTGGAGATGTATCCTTTTATTTAGGATAATGTTCCTATAAGTATACTTAGCATAACTATCCTCACAAATAAGTTTCTTTAGGATACTTATACAGATTTCAGCCAGGAAGGCCGGGATATTCACAGAGTGAAGGATTGTTGAAGGGATCTTGTCATAAGCAGGGTATAAACAGAATCAATTGGCTATAATACAAATCTGTACAGACCATAATGAATCTTAAACATCAGGTTTGGGTTCTTCTGGTTCTTGAATTGTAGCAGGCCACATCATACTATAAAATTAACAGCTGAAGTTCTTAAAAGGAGGTCGTACACTAATTATTTTGGAGTATGAAAGTTTGAGATGAAGAAACGGCCTCAAGTTGTGCCAGGGGAAGTTTACAGTGGATATTTGAAAACATTTCTTTACTGAAAGGGTTGTCAGTACTGGAACAGGCTGCCCAGGGAAGTGGGTGGGTCACTACTGAAGATATCTAAAAGACAGGTAGATGTAGCACGCTGGGACATGGTTTAGCGGTGGACTTGGGAAGTTAAGCTTATGGTTGGATCATAAACTTAACCTTCCAAGGTCTTTTCTAACCTAAATGATCCATGACTCTGTGATTTTATTTAGAAGAGCAATGAGCGTAGCTAGATTTTCTTCACCTTCGGACAGTTGGTCTGAAAATAACAGATCTCTGCACACATGAGTTAGAAGGGCTCAAGATTAAACGGGTTCAAACTTAAACAGGGCAAATTTAGATATAAGGAAGAAGTTCTTTACTGTGATGGTGGTGAGGCACTGGAATGGGTTGCCCTGGGAAGCTGTGAATGCTCCATCCCTGGCAGTGTTCAAGGCAGGGCTGGACAGAGCCTTGGGTGACATGGTCTAGTGTGAGTCTGTCCCTGCCCATGGCAGGGGTGTTGGAACTGGATGATCTTAAGGTCCTTTCCAACCCAAACCATTCTATGATTCTACGATTCTATAAGGTTCAGTGATTGTTTTCTTTCAAAGCCAATATAATGGATGCTATGTTGTCAGACAGAACTCTGTATGCTTTTTTTCCCATTTCTCATTAGAATGGATACACATGTAGAAGCACCAGTAATTCTAGTTGCCAATTCCTGTGAAGACTGCCACATACTCAGTTCAAACTATAGTTGTTATTGGAAAGGCCAGCCATGAATTACGGTCAGTTTCAGCTTGTCTAGCTCTTTAAAAAGCTTCTGAAGTCAAACAAATTATTTGGAATAAGCATATCAACATGATGTACTTCTGAAAAAAAAAATCACCTGACCAAGAATGTTGAAAGGCTTGCTTAAGATTGACACAAGATGTGTATAGTTTCACCATTTCACCCACATCAGTATGATGGATTTGTCATATTAAAAAATGCTGAGTATTAAAGTGATAACTGTTTAAAAGCTGTTTGAATTTTGAAAAGTGTACACGAAGGAAGTAGGGTTGAATCCTTCACTCAGTATCATAATTATTGTGTTACATTTGAAGTTTAGGAGAAAATGAGGTGAATGTTATAAATTTATTTATTATCAAATGAATGTTTCTTAGACATAGAATTTATTGAGTTTCACCATTTTATATTTAAATAGAATAAGGAAAAATCAGGTAGACAAAAAAATTAAAGTACCAAGACCTACTAAACATATTCACTAAGAAACTTGAAGGAAGAGAGAAAAAAATTATCTCATCACCAGCATCACTGTGATATACTAGATCCAGTCACCATGAGTAGAGTGAGTGCTGCAGCCTGGAAGTACGAAATTCTCACTGGGAAAAAAATAAATCTTCCATGGAGTCCAGAAAGCTGATCATGTTAAACAAAAGATTTGAGGAAAGTGCTGTTTTAAAAGTGTATTGATCATGGGACAAGATGGAGAGGCTAAATTGCTAGCCTTCTGAAGTAGCTGAGACATCCACAATCTTGATTGATCTGTGTAATCTAGAATTGCTGGCAAGGGACAGTTTCATCTTTTTTTTTTCTTTTTCCCTTGAGAGCAGCACGTTTCTCTACATTTAGAATTTCTCTGTAGAATTTTAACTTTGCAGCCAGTCCCGCTGTGGATTCTTCTTTAGACACACCCAGGAGGAGATCTACCTTTTTATTATTTACTGTAGTGGCTTTTGAGATAATCATCACTTTTAGCTATAAGAATGATTGAACTGAATATTATTTCCCTGAAATACCAATAATGAATTTTCTTGAACATGAAATAAGTCTAAGAACCATTTGTTATACTAAAGATTAATTAAAAAAAAAAAAAAAGTTGCAGAAATAGTTCTGCCACTCTGGTCAGATTTGTTGTAATGCAAGGAAGAATTTTGGACTTTTGCTGGAATCTTACAGTCCAGAAGTAATTTGTTCACACTTTGCATCTAGCACTGAAGGAAACAGAGACCTCCCTGTTTTTTGAATTGTGCAATAAAGACTTTGTTCTTTCAAAATCACATAATCTGTGATATCAAAATCATAGAAGTATTGTATCTTTCATTTCAATGAATCAATAAAAAAGTTGTAATCCATTCAACTATTTTCCAAATTCTGCAAGGTGGACGGTGAGATGTTTCTTACATAGAGATGTTTGGATGTCTAACATCCCAATGATTGTGACGGAAGAGTTAACTACTAATAGTTATACATATCTTTATATGGATTTCTCCCTATCTGGATATTGCTATATAGATCCAAGTATCAGGATTTTGGGGAATAGAAAAAACTTATCTGTGCTATCTCAAAAGATATCCTTTCCTGGAACAGCAAGATCCTCTGTTAGTTGTTACCTGAGGAAAAATCCTTTGCTCTACATGGTGTTTGTTAGTCCCAGTGTTGAATTTTCCTTTCCCATACAGACAAAAGACATGGAGGAACATCAGATTTTTTTTCTTCAATTAGAAGTATCCTGTCTTTTTTTGGTAAATTTGGTGGGACTACACTATAGACGAGGCATAAATCCATAGTCGTGGAACTAAGGCTGTCACTACTCTAGGAAAAGAAGTTTTCAGTTAAGCATATGGAACTTTTCTGGTCTTGGGACTCAAACAGATTTCCGTAATCTCCTCAGTGAAATTCACCCATAACAAGCTCAGTCTTTGAAGATATTTAAATGCACAAATTGTAAACACTTCAAGACCAGAAGGCAGGTAAAAATCACATGATCCAAACTAATTTTTAAATTCCTTTAAATCTTTCTTTAAGATAATTTTTAATTTTTTGTAAACAGATTGCATCTGCTGGCAAGGGAAGGAGACTTGCTTGAGAAGCCCAACTGTTCAGGAAGACCTTGGAACTTAAGGGCTCATTGTTTGTATATTCTAAAATTGCTGCAGAAGTGTATTTAAAACAAACAGATTTTTGTAGGGGGATTCCTTACAAAAAGTCCTCCAAAATAAAATGTCAAAGTGGATCTTAAAAAAGACTTGCAAAAACTATAAAAATTATTTGTATTCATGCCCTTATGTATTACTGTTCAATAAATCTTTGTATTCTAGGAGAAGAATAATTAAAACCACAGTAAAAAAAAATATCCTCTTTTGCAAATGAGAATGTGTGCACTTAATGAGACTGGCAGTCAGAGTATGCTGACAAAATCAGTACCAGGCATCAATTCTGACACAAGCATTGGATTTTCAATCCATTCTGTCCCATATTTCTCATGTAAAGCTATATTAGTTAGAAAACCAGGTGAATCTAAGTGTCCACTCCACCTTCCAAATGCATTTTAAGAATTCCTAGATTTTATGTGAAGCCTAATTTTTCTTTCTTTTTTCTTTTTCTTTCCTTTTTTTTTCTTTTTCTTTCCTTTTTTTTTTCTTCTTTTTTTTTTTTTTTTTCCATGTTGGTTGTGAAGAAACACAAATTCAGGACTTCAGGACTGGACTTTTTCTGGTCAAACTTTGACCTGCAATAGCTTGCTTCAGGAGCAAGTCTAGCCCTTCCTACATGTCACTATGACACTGATTCTTTGCAGTGAAACAGCTCTTTAAACAAATATGTAACTGCCAATAATTTGCTTTTATTGTAAAAATTTACTCTTTCAAAATAAAACCCTAATCTACATCATTTCCTGCTCTCAGCCATATCACAAAAAAGCTGTTTAAACTTTTTGTATTTGGACAAGTCTTCCAACATCAGCCTTGAGGCCAGAGTAATCCTTCATGCTGCAAGAGTAGTTATAACTATCATACATGTCAAATCATTCTTTTTTCATTTTACCTGTGCACAGCACTAGTTTATTGATTTAGCATCTTGTGCTGATGCATATCTTGGGACAGCAATTCTGCAAACATTGTTTACTTCATCAGATCCCCTGGGGATTATGCTCCATGCTATTTTCCTCAAAATGGGTGCATGATGAGGAAAATGATGTCTGCTTACCAATAATTATTGGAGTGGGTATGTATTAGCTCTGCATATGCACACCTCCCATCCTTTTTCCAACTCTAAAGAGTCCTCTAGATTCTGTGGATTATTGGAAGGAAATAAGACCATGCAGACTACTTAGCCCATTTGTGTCTATGATGTGCTGTGTTCCCATTGCTGTAAGCAGTAAAGGGATGCATCTCTTAAACTCATTCTTTGAGGGACAAGAGGCAAAACCTTAGAGCTGTGGGTCTGCACAGCAGCTCTTAGGAGACAGTTATCACTTTCCCTAAGTAGGCTAAATATCAAGACACTTTTCCCATCAGAATTTGAGCAACTCAAACTGGCACTCATGTTTTCTCTTTCCTGAACAATTTGTGTGTAACAAAGCCCCTTTGTATATAGCACACATTAAAACCAATGAAGATGTACCATGCAGTGTTGTTTATGGTTATGCTGTCAATGGAATCTTATCCCAGAAAGAGAAAATTTGAACAAGATAAACAACAGCATTCATTTCTAAAGGAACAAATTTAGTCTCAATGTGGTGGAAACCAAGAAACTATCCTGTGTATGAACAAAATAACATGGGGTGGTTCAAAATTTATTTATTTTTTAGACCTTGTACATCACATTTGTTAGTTCCTAGAATGCTAAATAAACACAATGAAAAGAGAAAAGGAAGAAGAGGAAGGTAGAGGAAGAAATGAAAAGCTACATGGGTGAATAAGTATGTCTGTATGTGTCTGAAAAAAAAAAGGGAAGTTATTTCAGAGAACGATTTTAATGGTAGCTACAACATGGTAGACATCGTCTGATTTTATTGTTCTGCTGTTATTAGTGAAAACAGAGGCTTCCTAGATAGCCTGGGCAGTGTATTTTAACTTAGAGTTTTATCAGTATATTAAATAAAAAAATCTGTTCTTTCTCCCAAAATAGGAGGAAATACAAAAATTCTTCCTAGTCTGGTTAGAGGACATGCAGTGCTGGACACTGAGGTTCAGCAGGTGCCGTAATGCTGTCATTAGCCAGACATTTGTTATCAATGAAATGCTGCAGAACTATTGTTCCAAGGCTGTTGCTGTAAAATCATAGTGCATTGTAGTTTGTTGGAGGTTAGTAGCACTTGTTAATTTGATCAAGGCTGAAGTTTACGGAGGATAAAGTAAACAATGCAAACTGCAGACACCATCAGTTTCCTATGGGCAGTGAAGTGTAGTTTGTTCCATTTACACTTCACAACAACATCTGATGGGCTTTGTCAGTGCTGCACAGAGTAATTAAACCTGAAATCAATAGCAGGCATTTGTCATGTTTACAGCCGCTCTTTCTGCTGGGTTAAACTCATCAGTTTAGTGCCGTTCTGTTTTACTGCAGAGACACGCTCCATTATTTCTTCAGGTACAGTTGAGATATTCAGTTACATGCCCAATAGTTTGAATACGACAGTGAGATTAAAAGGGGCAGGCAAATGGAGAGTTTTTTAATTTATTCACTGATTTCCTTAAACGGTGTTGTATTTCCATTTTCTTTCACCTACCCTTCATGGAACCCTTTATACCCTGGGGTAATATATTCCCATTGTCCAACAACAGCAACGAAGACAGCACTAAAATTGAATGTAAGTTGACATAGAATATAACTTTACTCCAATCACAGTGTACTGCACTGAACTAGAAAAATAAACTAGTGTGCTATTTCATGAGAGTGGTTCCAAGCCTTGGTTTACGTACTGGTCTTGTTTGTACTTCCTTTGGACTAGAATGGACTTACTGGTTTTGTCCAGTCTGGTTCAGCTATTCATACTTTTGCTTTTTTAATTCTCTTGGATATTCTTTTCTTTTTTTCCCCTCAGTTTTCTGAATTATGGGGTCAGATCATCCTGAACTTTATGGCAAGGGAGTTTTCCGTTCAGCGGTAATCTAGTTAGTCTTTGGACATGAAACCCGAGAGAGAGACTTTGAGGAAACCAAAAATCTACACATTTACTGTGTAGAGATATTTGATGATTTTAATGTGAGTTCCAGTAGTCCATTTTAGAAACAGTCCCTGCCTAATAGTATCTGCTAACCTTCTTATTGTTGTTTTATAGACAGTTTTCACATAGTGGTATATTTATGCGTGTCTAAGGCCTTTGTTGGGATGTTAATAGTAAGCGTGAAGTTTGACAGATTGGATGTGCCATTAATCTTACACTGGAGCAGTGATCCTATATTGCTGATGGCTCAAATGCTTATAAACTGCATTAAAGACTGCTGGAGTTTGGGTTTTTTTAAGTCTTGCTCTTGCATATATGCAGTTTCAAATTCTAATACTTACATTTAAGACTGATTAAATATGTAATAGCTGATTTGTTCAGAGCACCAGGAAAGTTTCTTTCTAAAGGTTTTTTACAAGCGATATTTAGACCAGTGTCAGGTAATTATTTCAATTAGAATGACCTTAGTTATATAGCACTTTCATCTCAAACGATTCCAAAATGCTTTACAAACTGTCATAATTTATACACAGCTTGTTTTATCCGTTGCTGAAGTGCAGCCACCTTGGGTGAAACATAGCAACTATTCCACACTGCACAGCGGCTTGGGACTGGAAATTAAGGATCTCTCTGTATTTGTAATTGCAGTGGGAAATTAGGTAGGCTGAATGTAATTACCTGAGCTGGAATTTGGCCAGGAGACAGAAGTTAACACACTTACTCTTATGAAGAGTTCCCTGGGATTGCTAATGACTAATCTGGGTAGGACCTTCCATTTATATCTCATCCAAAAGAAAACTCCTACAGGAATACAATGCTCCTAAGAACTTTCTTGTGCACAGCTATTGCACTGATAGGAAAGAATGAACAGAGGTGGCACGTGGTCATATGACAGTGAGACATATGCCTGGGATTAGCAGTTACGAAGCTTAGAAAAGTTATTTTTCAGTTCCCATTTTTCTTTTTTTTAAATTTGCTGGGCGAGTAGGGCTAGTTAAGTGCCACAGGTGAGGAGATGCGCAAGAATGGTGAAACATTTGTATAGCTATAAGGCCTCCTGTGAGAAAGACATGAAATTTCTTACACTTTTGGCTGAGGGCTAGAAAAGATTAGGTTTACTTAATTATTCTCGTTGTATTTCTTTTTATTATCAGTGTAGAATGAGAAGCCTTATATTAAAGTTGTTTTGTATGGCGTGTTTCAATTTACATAATAGGCACCTATAGAGGCTAACCAATCTAAATTAGTAACTGGCATAATTATGTGTGGCCAATCATGATGAGGCATGAACAAAAAAAAGGTGAAAGACAGTATTCTGCTTCTGTTGAATTAGCTTTTTCAGTTGTCTGTACCATAAATATTTAGCTCCAAATCATTCAGAGCACAGATTCCCAGGTCTCAGTTTACTAATACATGAGACTTCTCTTAAGGGGAAGAAATGATGCAATGCAAAATATGTCATGTTGGACTTGCTCACAGGTGAAAGGAAATACCGCATTCATTTGTGTCTCATCTAAAATTCAATGTGAATTAAGTGCTTAGATATAGCTCCTTCATTGTGATCCATGTCAATATGTGCCCTCTGTCAGTCTAGTTTATGATTAAGGCACTGGACAGGCGCTTAAGATATGCAAGTTATGTCCTCAACTGTATATAATATTTAAAAATTAATTGGATTGTGTTTTGATTCCTGTTTTAAAAATGGAATGGAAAAATAATACTTGTTGCAGAGAGAGGTCTTAACACCAAAATCTTCACTTTACTGGTAATGCAGAAAAAATGTTGTGGTTGTGACACACACGTGGAAAAACCCGTAGATAAATCCAGCATAAAGTGTTATGCTACTGTCTTGCAGAACATTTTTGATACTAGTTGATCTTTCAAAAGCAGGAGGTTTTGGGAGGCAAGAATGTTATTTGCCTGTAGTAGTGTGTGAGTAAATATGGCTTTTAGACTTTCCTACTCACTCCTACTCTCTTCACTCAAATGTATCTCTGTTCCTCAAGTGCTATGGGAACAAGATGCATATGGGGATTTTTGAATGATACCATGTTAAATAATACTGTGCATAAAATGTTACTCATATGTTACAGACATGTAATGATCCCCCAAGTGTATAGATTTTCAAAGACAATATATTCTGTGAATTACAAATAATCTCTGGCATTCACATAAAACGAACTGAAATGATCCCACTGGAATGCAGAGCAAAACCGATGGGTATATTTTCAGCAGTTAAAATAAAATATGAAAGAGTTTAAAAATAGAAAAGCTGAGTATAACATCTTCATTAGGTAGTGTACATAGCACGAGAATAAATAAGTGGACTTTGAATGACATGTGATGAGTAACCTATTAAACAACTCCTTAGCTGTACTGAAAACAATGAACAACTAGTTAGGTTATAATTTTGTTATTAAATTTTTGCTATGTCATTGTTTTGATATGATGTGAACATAAAGCATAAAACATTTTTCTTATATATTTGCATAGTAAAAGCATACAGTATAAGCTAAGTTCTCTAAGATAAGCACATAGTCACCCATGTGTCTAAAAGTATTGTCTTCAGACAACAGTCATAAAAAATTCAGTTTATCCCTTAGAGTTTTTAGCACTTTTCTTTGGCAGTCTATACAGAGCTATTCTATACAGAGTATATACAGTCTATACAGAGTTATCATGTAAAGTATGATACCAAATACATTGTATTTCAGATATTAGTGTTAAAAATCGTAACAATTGTTCTGAATATGAGAAAGTATAGTGTCCTATCGTAACAGAGGGAAAAGTTTTAATTTAATGTCCAAGTTTCTTTTTTTCTCACATTTTATCTTGCTTGACTGCCTCACCTGTCATGGCTACCAAATATTGACTCCTTAGCTGTATATTATATGAAGTGCATCATATCCTGTTTCAACTCTGGTAATGATTATCATTCTATAAGCATCTAAGGTGTTCAATGCCTGTATCCTCTGGCATCAGTTGTTAAATAGTCCAGTATCAGAAATCTATTGCCCTCCAGTTATTATAGATAATGAACTGTTATTATAGATAAGGTACTGTACTGAGACCTCCTCTCTTACTTGTGGGAAGGAGGTGACATGAGATTTTGACTATTTACCATTAAAAACAGACTTTGAAAGAACTGCACTGTAGTACTGAGCAAGCTAATATTTTGATGATCAAGTTTTTTTCCAGAGAGAACAGGAGCACCTGATGTCCAAGGGAGCAATTGGATGGCTCATCATCTTGGTAAAGGTTATTGGGTTTGTAAAGATGCCAAAGAAATGGGTCTTGCTCTGGTCCTGATCCACTGAGAAACAGAGATTGTTTAAACTATCTATATTGAGGGACAAAAGAAAAGCATTCTGTTTTGATAGGTGGGGGAACTGAGACTAACATGAGTATTTTGAGCTTGAACCCACAGATGAAACCATTCATACTTAGGTACAGTATGTATAGCTATCCTCATTTTTATTTCAGTACTACGGAACATGGCAGTAAAATCTTTTCTCCCTAGCATATAGATGAAATAGTTCTTCCAAAGTCAGCAAAGTCTAGCTCCTGCTGAAGTAGTGTGTGACAGTTCCCTGATAAGGAATGAGGGAATAAACACTTAGACCATTATGACTCATCTCTCACAGATTATGTTCTTTCCACATAGGAAGCAGCTGTCCTACTCTTTTTTCTTGGTTCCCGACTTTCACTTTATTCACAAAGTCAGTATTTCTGTTTAATTTTCCATATGTCATACCTGTAAACTAAGTGTATTTTCCACTTTGACATCCAGGGAATTCTTTACTTTTGCACTAGGAAAACTAAATTCTTAAGATAGTGAGTGAAATGTTTCGTATTAATTGCTGGTGTGGACATGGCCTTCTTTGCATGAGAGTATGAAATATGTCAGGGTGTCTTGTGAAACCACTCAAATACAGCCTTGTGCTGTCACTGGAATGCACCCATCAGAGCTAAAGCTGTATCAGTGGCTTTGCTAAAAAATGCCTCCATTGTTAATGTCTCCTGAAGCTTTATCTATATTCTTATCAACCACTGCAGTAATACTGGGGAAGACTCAAAGCTAATGCAGCATGTGATAGAGTGATTCTATTTGCTTCAAGAACTCAGCAACTGCTCCTGTGATGATTGTGGATATGGTAACTTACTGCTTGGAGCATTCACATTACAAATACGTACATCACTCAGAGATAGAAAAAGGTACCACATTCTGATCACTGAAGTTCTTCAGGTTTTGTAATCCACATATAAATTATTCTCATCCTTATATCCTTCCTTTCCTATCCTTGAACAATCTCCTTTTTTTTTTTTTTTCTGTTGGGATTCTGTAGTAGAGAGGGAAATAGCACTGTGTGCAGCTCCGTTTGCTTTGCCCATATGCTGACCATGTACTCGTGATAGTGAGAGACAAAACTTCTTTAGTCATAATTGATAGTGCATCCCTACACAGACAACAGGAAAAGTACATTTAGAAGGCGTTTCTCAAAAAGCTTTATTTGCTGATGGTTGCCTTGTTTTTTATCCTGATTTTGGTTCTGAGATTATTTATAGAACATGCTGCTTTGTGCTTTTAGACTGACATTCATAAAACTCAGTTTTGGCTTATCCAAAATACAAAGATGTAGTTTCTTTCTTAGTAGCCATGCTTGTGTCTTCAGTTGTGTTAACTACATTTGAAACTGCAAGAATGAGCAAATTAGACTGAGTTATCATTTCTGCGTAGAACAAGTACAACTACTGTACCATTACTATAGAAAATAGCAGTTCTGAAAAGAATGAGCAGTGCTAAAAACCAAAAGAACTGCAGAAAAGCAGAGATTTTGGTATCAGAAAAATCTGGCTTTCTTTAGAATTACTTTTATATCATTACTACATCTAAATGTATCCCAAACTCAATGACAATTAGTTTGAACAGGCTATTTACTATATGACTGCTTTCTATATTATAAATATACTTAAAATTATAACACACATTCTCTATATAAACAATAAAAAAATATATCTCATTAATTAAATACCTTCTGAACCTCTGTGTGGTGAAAAAAGCATGTTAATAAAAACATAAAAAGACCATGTGTCTGTGTGCACGTCATAGTTACTTGCTCAGAAGATATATTAAATACCTGTGTTTCTTATTTTATGCAGAAAATGTCAGATTTCACACATCTGCTGAGCTGGTAGGATTCTGTGAAATCCTAATAGCTACACTCAGTTTAAACTATTTGCCATAGTTGTCCTTGTTTGTTTATAAGAGATACTGTAAAACGTTCCGATTTGAAAAGTTCCAATGAATATACTTTTACCATTATGTGGGAAAGTATATTTCTTTTCTAAGCATTGCCAGTTTTTTAAAATAGGTGTTTAATAAAGAAGCCTCAGTACTAATTCTTTAACAATCCCATGTAAATAGTTCGCATAAACTGTTGCAATTTACATAAACTATTACTATATTTTCATCATAAACAGTTACTGCACTAGATTTTATGAGACCATTTATGATTTGAAGTTTGGCTTCTCTGTGGCTTCATTTAAGTGGTGACATATGCTATACAGTGAACATCCAGCAGAAGTTGTTCCAGTCTTCTGTGTCCTAGTGTTTGTTCTCTAATGTTGGTATTTCTTAGCTCTTTTTTCTCCAGTAAATGCTGTCTTTACATGCAGTGGCCAATGAGAAAAGCGTTTTGGAAGATTACTTCTCATAAGTATTTTGGAAGATTACTTCTCATGAAGCTTAACCACGTTCCACCATAGGTTGATGTTACCAAGTAGGGAAATCCTTGATACCTTTTTTTAATATTATACTGCCTGTGCAGATACTTTTAAGTACATGAAGGCCCTTTTCACATCTTCAGTTTGTTTCCAGAAGTTAGCCCTCCGCACTGGCCTTGGAATTCTTACACTGAAGGCAGGCAGAGTCTCCAGCATACAGTAAATTGACTCAAAACCTGCTGGATTCTTCTTTTTTGGATTCCCAATCATCTCATGTCTTGTTTCTTGTCACTTGGAACTTCTTGTTGCAATTGATCTGATTTGTGTGTATGCATCATTTCTGCTGTTTATATATTTGGGCCATCATAACATTTATGCTGTAGGTTTTAGAGAGTGAAGGTTTGCACTAAAGGACAGATCTTCAATTTCACCTTAAAGAGGAGAACTGAAAAGAAAACTCCCAATCTCTTTGTTTCGTAAACAAGGAATTTCTGCCAAGGACTCTGTAGGATAGGGACATAAGAATAAGGTAATCTTTCAGGTTTTCAGTTAACAAGATTTTATTATGGTAGAGAAAGCCTGAGGTGCAAACACCATTGTACTGACAACCACAGTATTGTATTGAAAGGGAGCTGAACTATGCTCTTAGTGATCTATTTTACCTAGAACGCAGACCTGTTCTAAATGGATAACTGAAGTTCTGGTATTCTACTGTGTTGTACTCAGAATATATTGTATGTTTAAAATTCAACTTCCTTAATATTTAAGGGTACAGGACACTTCTGATTCTGACTTGTATTGAAAAAGGTGACAGAATTTGCACAAAAAAGTAATTACTTTTAAAACTGCCCATTAAAAGAAAAAAACAAACAAATAAACCTCACCCTTTTGTTAAATTTTTCATTACATGTTTAGTTTTATTCAGTAAAGGCTTTCTAAACTGCCTTTTTCAAAATTTTAAGCCAGTTTATTCTCACTGGAGTAGAGAGGAGTGCAGATGCATTCTCTGTTATTTGAAAAATCTGGAAAAAACAAGGTAAGGAGGACAGGTTATTTTCTGCTACCTCTTGAAATGAAAGTGAGGATTTCTTCAATAAAAAAAGATTAAAAAAGAATCTTTTAAGGATGTTTGCTCATTATATATATATTCCAGTAAGTGCTTTAAAAGGCAAAAATCAGGTCTCATCTTCTTAATTATCTCAATATTGCCTATAGAAATACTCAAAGTAAATAGATTGACAGCTCTCCAACATCAGCTACTGGATTTCAGAATCCTATGAGAAACAATGGCTAGGATTAAACTATATACCCATACAAGAGATCCTAGGGGAATTTAATAAACAAAAATCTAGAAACTGAACTTTTATTACGGATGCTTGAATGGACGCGACTACAGAAAATGCAATGGTCAAAAAAAATTTCAGCCAAGACAACCGCTGGGTGTCAGTCATGTTTGTTATTGTATGGCAAAGTTCCTTGAAGCCAAATGGCTTGTCAATGGAACAAAGCACATAACTGAAGTTAGCCAAAATGTATTTCTACAAGCTTTAATTTAGGACATTAATTTAGGACAAAATATCGATATTGATTACCATCTAAAGATTACCTGGTGGTATTAATTTTTCAAAGGATTATAAAACTTCTGGATGCAAAGTCTGAAATCTGATCCCTCTAACTGTGTGGAGATTAAAATGGATGGATTTGCAAAGCCAGAATTGAATGCGAATATTTTTGTAATTAGTAAAATAAAATGTATTATTCGGTAAAATCCAGTATATTTTCCACATTTCATTTAATGAAGCAATGAAAAATTTTAAATTTTCCAATGGTTGTGATAAGAAATCGGCACAATTACCCCATGAATCTCTTTATTTGCACCTTTCTGTCACTTCAGAGGCATAGTAATTGTATGGAAGTTACGTGCAGTTAATAGGTATTGTGTTGAATATTATTTTTACTTTTTTGATACCTTTCTCACTTTAATTTTTGCATCTGTAGAATTGAGAGAATATTTGGTTTTGCCTTAGCATCTGAATAAGGTTTATTATTTATTTGCGTCGTCTACTCTGCATAGTGCCATGAATGTAAAAATATTAGTCTTTGTAATGGCAGAAAGCGTGTATCTAATGACCTTACTGTGAGCAATTAGCCTTTTCCCCTAGTGATGCAGAATTGTCCATTCCTAAATATATAATAAAATGGAGAGTCTTTTTAAATCTTTAACTGGTCATAATGAAATAAATAAGTACAGAAATAGAAATCCCCATGCAGTTTCATCTTTTGCAGAATAGGACTGCAAGTGAAGTTTTCTCTCATAATATGCTCTAAAAATATTGACAGGTATATATAATCAAACTGTGATGATATAGAAGAAAAATTAATGATGCAATAATAGGCAAATAAGTTTGTGTTTAACAGTCTAAACCTATGTTATGCAGAAACCAATAATGAAATCATAAACTTTTTTTCTTTTCAGACAAAGCATATAAACTTAAGGTATGCAGGAGGATGTAGGATTGAAGAAGTTCTTAACTCTATATAATTTCAAAATCTTTTTTTATACTTATATTAACTTTAATCTGTGTTTTAATACCGAATTGCATGCCTTTATATTTATAGATTGTCTTTGCTCCAAACAAGTAGCTTTTACTTTTCCTGAAATAAAATCTTTCTGTATTGAAAAGTCTGCAATAATGAATCTAAATTCAGTGTTGAAGTTTTAGAGAATATAACACACTTTGAAGGAACATTTTTTTGTATTTCTTGTTTCCACATTATTCTCAATAAACATAAATGTTGGTTTTTAAAACAAATGTATTTTTCAAAAAGATACAAGCATCTGTTGTGATATAGAGGCATTTTGCTACCAACTGCATAGCTCTAAAGAATTTGCTTTTATCTTATCTGGTCTGTGAATGATTGATGTTTTCTTCCATTACATTGAGAACCAATGGATCTGATAAGATCATAGAATCATAGAACAGTTAGGGTTGGAAAGGATCTTAAGATCCTTCCCAGTAAGTCCCTGATTTACTGGCACTGTATATCATAACAACTATTTCCAATTAACTTGTAATAAAATCTCTCAAAGTTATACTTTTCCACAGTTACCATCAAATCGAAGATGTGCTTCCTCTTCCTTTTTGCTTTATAGTCTGTTGTCATTCACATTTTCTGCAACAGCAGTGTTATTTATTCAATTTCTATTTGTCTTTGAACTTTCACTTGTGTTCTGCTTGCTTTAATACTTTTTTATTTTTCACTTCTGTGGAGTCATTAATTTGTTCTCAGGTCTTCTGAAACTATATTCATGACACCACTGGTGGAGTCAGTGACCCCTACTACCTGAAGGCATCACGCTTGTACTTCCAGTTCAGTGCTTTGATACCAATCTGTTTCCATGATATTAAGAAAGAAAAGGACTGTGACTTACTTAAGTGACATATCCAAGTTGCTGCCAGCAAATCACTGCTGAGCCCTAACACAATCGTGGCACCAGACGTCATGAAGATCTGTCTTCATCAGTTCATTTTCTTTGTCTTCTTTCACACTGCCAATTCTTCAGTTGTTCTTCCCAACACAGTTTTAGATTTTTTTTGCAGGACCTATCGAAGAGAATTAGCAAGACCTTGAGGTTGATCTCATATTGGTTCAAGACTTAAGAACTTTCCAGTCTCCTGCGTATCCCTTGAATTTGCCTATACATAAGGTATGCATGCCTAATATGTATAAGCAGTGCCAAGTTCTGGTTTTGCAATATGAAAACAGAAAATATCTGGTTGCTTTCTATAGATTTTGAATATTGCTTTTCTCTTTCTAAACACTTGTGATCATGACTGATCACAAAACTGAAATAGAGACAAAAATTTAGCCCTAGAAAAAGTTCTTCTATTCTTGATTCTTTCAATAAGAAAAATGTATTTTTCTGTTATCCACAACAAAATTAAGTTATTGTCAAGGAACACTATTAAGGTACATTTCTATTTGCCAGCGTAGGGAAAAACATTTCAAAATTTTGATAGACATAAGAGAGATGCTTAAATCTTTATGTTCTGAAAGACAACTAGTGCTTCTAGTTCAAGTGTTCTAAAATAGGGACTTCCAAAAGAATTACATTGCTTAAGGAAAATAAAGACTGGATCATTTAAGTTACGGAGGATGGCGTCCAAGATAGTGAAGAAGAAATGAGAACAGTGACGGGTGCATACAAAGCTACTTGACAGTATATCCAGTTATTTTAGCAGCATTTATTATTTGTATAACTTGTCATCTACATCAATATTCTCCCCAACATTTAATGCATATCTGGTTTTATTCCCCATATTAATTCTCCACTTGAGTCCTTATAAGAATTAAACTTGGTTTTTTCAAAACTGTAATTGCCATTCGGGTGCTGTGTTATCAATGAACAGCTAGTTGTAGTTATTGTTACTTCCGTTTGCAGACAGGAAAAATGCAATCTGTCAGAAAGCATTTTACACCATATTCCTACTGATAGAGTAATTAATTTTCTCCAAATGGTCTCTAGCAAATTATTCACAAACATGATCCCTCATTTCCCTCTGTCAGTCTCTGTATTTACGTCAGTGTGCATTTCCTAAAATTCCTTCCACACATAATAAGGAAAGAATTCATGCCACAGGTGTAAAAATATATTGTCTTCCAGATGAAGAGTTATTTTCAGTAACTCTGGGCTATGTGGGGTTTTTTTCTTTGCTGTGGGTACAGGGGAAGACCTGTTTCAGCTCAGAGACCGTCAAAATCTCTATTAGATCAGCATGTAATATCAACAGTGTAAATCCCCTGACTCATGTAGAGCTTGTTTAAGCAGGGATCAGCTGTTTCTACTGTGTACCTTGAAAGGCTTGCAGTTCTAGAAATCTACTGAGTAGCTGTGTGATCCTTGGTGCATAAATTACCAACTATCAAATGCTGGTGGCAGCATCAAGAGAAGATCCCAAGTAAGGAGAGTTCCATGATTGTATCGACTCAAATATGTTGTAGCTTCTGTGATTTGTACAGCCTAAACTATTTCCTAGTAATCACTAGTTGCATCAATTGATCCTCAGACAGGGAAGAAAAATCCCCAACGTTTTATGCTTGCTCCACAGTCACTTTCTTTTCTATAGCTGGGGGACCCGTCAACTGTATTACAATGATTTTGTGGCACTTGGTGTCACCTTGCTCTTTATGCCCTGGGAAGGGACACGTATAATAAGTAACAGACACTGGTGGAAAAAATGTTGCTAAACTTCTCTGGGGAAGCTCTATGGAGTGGGAGGGGTAGATGCACATTAACACAGACTTTTTAAGTTGTTATTTCTTATATTGCTGTTCATGTGATGAACAGGATACTTTTTGCCTACAAAAGAAACAGTCATTCCTGCCTGAGGAAACCAATTTCATTCCTCACAACATCAAGTTTAAGTGGTATAACCAATTAACATAGATCCTTTAATAATTAGTTTATTGTGCTGATGCACCTGATTGTCAAAATCAATTACTTTTCTTTCAAATAAAACAGTTGTCAGAGTAACCATTCAAAATGACAACTGAGCCTGTAAACCGTGAGGATTTAAATCATGTTTATAGGTATATCGTTATGTGGACAAAATCAGTGCTCGTAAGATTTGTCTCTATGATTCTTTGCAAACTTTTGTCACACAAACATGGAGTTGTAAAATAATTTTTGGATCACTTGCAATACAAAGTGTTTGGTACGTAGAAGAGTAGAAGAATAACATGAAACATGTTTTCTCTGTGCTTGTCTGTAACAGTCATGGCTAGATTAGTTGTGATCTCTGCAGCCTAAAAGGGTTGAAGATTAGCTATCACAAGAAATTCTGTATGGTCTGAGGTACTAGACAGATAATTCATCATTATGCTGAACGTCTTTGCATCTGCTTTCCTATTGCCTTGTTCAGCAGCCATTGTGCTAACAATACGTGGACAGTCATGACAAGGGCTTTTGGTATTTTTATTTTTCCTTGCTTCCACGTATTTTATTATCTCAGTATGAATTTGTATAATAGCAGACAGGAACTGCACTTCAGATGTGTTCAACAAACTCACAAAAAAGTATCGCTGTTCCAGGAAAAGAGAGAAACTTCCTAAGCTGCTGTGTTTAATAAGAGAACAAAGAGACAAAAAAGTGTATATGTTAAATCAGGTGAAAAATTCCTCTAGCCTGGTATTCCACCTCTCATGCCAGGTGTCCAGGTAAAGCATAATAACAGGCCAAGCATTTTGTAATACTTCCCTAGAATAATCAACTCATTTTCCAATCTCTTGCACCCCAATAATTTTTTTTTATTATTATTTAATGAATCCCAGTGGATATTTCCTCCTAGAAATCCACCTTAAATACAAATAGTAAAAAGAAATATCTTTTCATTTGTTTTTAATATGGCCGTTGCTAGTTTCACTTGATTTCTCTACTCTGCAACTCAAGGTTCATTTCAGGTAAGGGCCTTCAAAAAATTCCCCACTGTAGAAAATAACTCATTGGAATTTCTTCCTGTATTTTGGATATAATTTCCACAATGTTAGAAGAAGTCAAACATTACTTGTAGAAAAAGACTGGTGTACCAGAAGTCTTTGATTACAAGTTTTGCTGAGGAGCAAAAGAAAAAGCTCATGAATCATGGTGCTTTTTATCAGTTCACAAGCCTACAAGTTCAGACATTTGAGTGCCACAGATAAAACAAATGTCATGATTGTCTACTTAAATATTTTATGATCAGCTTTGAGATTCATATCGCTGTTTTCCTAGAACAGGAGAAAGAACTATGGTGCATATTCCGGCATGCCAATTTTGGTCACAGGTTGGCCACTCCTCTCTTTCATAAGTACAGAATGCTCTTAAAGACCTTTTTTTTCCTTCCCTACATTCTGGGAAATCCTGTTTAGAAACATCAATGGGTAACAGTTTGGTATTTAAAGAATATATGCTCTTTACTTTCTGAACCTCAGCCCATCTTTCAGAGGAGTGAATTAGAGAAGAACCATTTCATTTTATCTGTCTCAGCTGACATAATATATGTGATAAAGCAATTCTGGGAACTGGGCAGCTGGTATAACTGGTCATATAGACATAGCCACTGACTCTTACAACATCTGGAGACAGTTATTGTCTTTCCTTTGCTATGTTGTTATTCTTTGTCAAAATATCTGGACCACTTTAAATAATATAAAGTAGTAGGATTTCACTTGCTTTGTAGTCAGATATCTATATTAGTGAAAATTACTATATTGATGTTCACATTCTACAAGCAAATTTTTCTGTTATTTTCCCATATTCCTTACATATGTGAAAGTACTGCAATACTGAAGGCATTACTTGTTTGCAGCTATTGAATGTTAACATACTAACATCAAGCACTGTATGTCTGTTAAGGAAGCTATCTGTCTGAAAACCAGGCTTTACCTCTACCCAAAAATTAATAAAGGAGATAATCACATCTTCTTCACTGAATTCCAATCTTTCTTTTCATTATTGTGAGTTTTCTGACAGACACATAGAATTTTAATATTTTAGTGATGTTGAGACTGACAGTTCCATAAAGGAAGAATTTTTAGATTTAGTTGCAGAACCACAGCCAGCTTCTAGCCAAAGTTTCTAGAAATTGCATGTAAGTACAGCTACAGAAGTGGACGTATCTTAATTAAGACATTGCATAGAAAAAGGAGTAAAATAATTGTTAATATGCTAACTGTCTTGGGAACTCCCAAAATTTGAGTAGCTCCAAGGGATGGCTGGGAACCTGTTCAGGCATGCTGCTGTTTCCCTTGGGTAGTTTTGTCTTTAAAAGGTGAAAAACTAAATTACCCTCTTGGGAACAGATTCAGAAAACATATGGATTCTTCAACATTATGCACTGTGACCCCAGAAGAACTTAAGCTTTGTTAACCCTCTAATTCACAGGATTTAGAGACATGGGAGATGATAGTGAAACAAGGTTTGAATTTTACCAAAGTTTACTAGTGCTCCTGTGTTCTGGGCAAACTTGTGGCTATAATGCATGGCTAAACCAGTTGCTGTTTCAGAAATGTTGCCAGTATGTATTTATGTTGCACTTCAAAAGAGAGCTTGACTGACAGCA
>JANEMJ010070064.1:0-60981 GCA_024361745.1 Cacatua alba
CTCGTTCCTCACGGCCGCTGCCGCTCCACAGCGCGGATTTTTCCGCGGGGGAGGAGCGAGGAAGATCAAAAGTCCTGTTTGATAGCGGGCGGGGCTGTGGCGGAGGGAATAGCCCCGCCAGCCAAGGAGCAGCGGACAGGTCGCTGGTACTCAACCTGGAAACAGTTCCCTCCTTTGCATCGGAAATTGCAGGCAGCTTTACTAAGGGCTGACACGCACACCCCACACACCCCGAACCCTTAAGGAAACCCCACGCGTTGGTGAGCAGCGCAGGTCGGCCAAACCCGATAAAACTGATGCTTCTGTACTCTCCAAGTTGGTGCATGTGCGTTTTGGGCTTCTGCTGAATATACTTTTATTGTTCTGCAATCAACTTTTCAATATTCCGGATCGGATATGCTAGGATCCAGCCTCACTTCTGCAGAGATGTTAGCAGAGACAGTGAGTGAAACAAACGGTGGAGATGCTTTTAAAGAGGGAATAAATCACTGTCTTGCCTAAGGATGATGCGGTTGAGGTTGAGAAGCTGTGGCCTGGGCAGCCCATCAAGGGGAAGAAAACCACAGTAGAACTTTCCCTGGCTTGGTTGGTTTTTTTTGATGTGTGAGGGTTTGGTTTTGTTGTGGTTTTTTAATTGGACAAAAATAAAAGTTGATTTTTGGCATATTTCTGGAGCTTTAAAGGATGTTTACCAGAGAGTTTCCAGCAGTTAGTGGGAATATCCTCACAGAGCCCTGGGCTTTGCCATCAATCCTCAGCCCTGTGACATTGGTGAGAAGTGGCACCGACTTTCTAGCTATATATGTAAAATCTGGCAATAGTACAGAACAAATTCAGGTTTTGGTAGGCATTCGTCTTCATTCAGTTCTGAGGCTAAGAACTTCCAGTTAGAAAGTCGTCAGCTTGCACCATGATTTGAAAGCTTGGTAGTCCTGTACACTGGATACATTGCCTGAGGAGCAGGTATTACCGTACTGAGGGAGAAAAATAATGACTGAAAAAACTGCAGCTGCCCCAACTGCTAACTTGAATTCTGAGAGGAAGAACTGGCAGAACAGATTGATGCTAGGTACAGAGATATTTAAGGCAATAAGCCACAATTATAAAGATTCTAGAGGAAAAACCTAAAGCAGCTCTGTAACAAAGGCTCTAAAATTTAAATAGCTGAAGTGCTTTTACTCCGTATGCTGACAGCTGATGATAGCCAGCAAGTAATGGCAGCGGTAGCGTGAGGTGTCATTCAGCAAAGAATGATGTGGGAAAACCAGAAATATTTTAAGTGTAGTGCCAAATCCCAGTATTTTGGTAGCAGAATGCTGTATTTTATTTTCTTTAGCCGATACGTATTGACATTTTACATTCTTCCTGAGGCAAAGAAATCTTTTTTTGCTAAATAATTAAGCTAGATAAAAATAGAACCTAAACTTTGTTTAGAGTCCAAAGGCACCATAGCAATTGTTCGTAATATACTGTATTTCATACAGGTATTGACAGAAAGCATATAGAAAATTATTAAATACAGGTTCACTTCTTTTTTGCATTGGTGAATAATTTTGCATTTATAAAAGGGGTTGAGTAGTTGGTTTTTTTTAAATATAGGAGCTTTATATGTACTGGGTTCTCAAGTTGTCTGTGTGTAGCAAGGTAAAAAACACTGGGAAGTTATTAGATGTAAGTTGCGGGTATGAGGATTAGTTCTGTTTTGCAATACACACTATTTCTTATGTTCTAAACAGACTTAAATAATTAATAGCCGGGAGCAGACACAAAGGCTCTTTTTACTTGGGCTTGATTAGATACTCTCAGCTGCTGTAGCCCTTAGGGATACAAACTTGAAACATGTTTCCTTTGGGAGAAACTGTTCTGCAGGCGCGGGTGTTGGGAGGTGACAGCCGGCATGCCGTGCCTTACTTCGTGAGTTTAGCCGGCTCTCTTCAGGCTGCCATGCATTACAACAACTGGTTTTGGCTCTCGCTCTTACTTGTGTGTAGTGGCAGCTACATTTTATCCAATGGACTGTCTGTGATTGCTCCTTATTTTATTATGTCCTTCGCTTACCTGCTGTTTTGGCAGAGAGGGAGGCCGTGAGCCCACTGTATGGTTTGCATAGCGGCCTCCCTGCGGGGAGCTCAGGCAGGGTATCCAGCCAACACGGTTTGTGCAGAGAGAGTTATTTGGGGAAGGGGGTGGATTCTCACTATGCTGGAAGGAGGCAGAGGAGGAGTGTTTGCTAACAACCCCTGACGAGATCTGAAGTTCTTTATGGGCACCAATTCTGCCTAGACACGTTTTAGCGGGTTTGTGAAGGGGGGTATCTGCTCAGGCTGTTGAATTAAAATGCCGTGTGAGGTGCGCCTTAACCCGCCTGGAAAGGGATGTGGGTGCTCAGCATTGCCGTCACAGCTGGTTTTAGTTTGGGGGTCAGCTGCGTGCAATTCCTCTCAACCAGCTATAACATACACTCTGTGGCCTGTATGCCCAGCACTTTGCAGATGGAGAGGTTCTTTGGGGGAAGGTGGGGGAAGGTAGGGAAAGCAGAAGTGCTTTCAGCACTCTTGCCTCTCCGGTGCCTCCCAGTGTTTTCCATATTGCAGAGGCTATGCCACATAGGAACGTCCAATGCTCAAGACACCATGTAGTTCATATCGCTGTTGCTCCATGAAAGAGGAATGGGCTTTGAAAGCTTTTCATACATTAGCTAATGTCTTGCCAGCCTTCACCCTCAATCGGTAAGAACACTGCTCCCTGTCTGCCATCCCCATGGGCCACCAAAACCCATGGTGTATGACTAGCAGAGCACCGGACATTAGTTATTCCCAATTTGTTGGATTGCTTTTTTGTAAGGCCAAACACATAGGCATTACTGGGACAGAAACCATCTCTTTGTGTTGCCCACAGCTAGCAGCTTAGTGCTATGCAACTGGTACAGCTGTAAACTTCAGTAGTGTTACTCTAAGCATTTTTTTACGGAACGATTCAAATAGGTATGTCCTTAGCAGTAGAGCACAGGAATGTAGAATGCGTACCTTGAGTGACTGTGCAGGAATAAATATAAGCAAGAGAAATCATATAGCTCCATCAGAAAAAACCCAGCACAGGATCCTTAACGTGCTTTGGACAATATCTTTCCCTGTATCAATGTAAGCTCATTAAAAGAAGATATTGCAGACTGAGCCATGCTGTATTAGTTCTTGCCAAAGCTTGACATTTTTAATACATTAATAATATGTCTGTAATGTAATGGAAAACTATTAATCAGAACTGGTTATATGCCAGAAATTTAAGCTATAATTGGCTGCGTCTTGTCAGGAATGCCTGTTGTACACTGCTACATCTGCCTAATGCTCAGATGTCTTGCACTCCTCTGCACTTTTTCCTTGTCAGTGCGCTAAATTCGATCAATGTTATAGTCTATAATTCTGTGTAACGACCATCATTATGACTGGCTTACTTTAATGAGAATTCATTATATGGGAAGTATTTCAGTGCAGTGTGTTACGGTAGTGGCTTGCTTCACATCATTTTAGTCCTGTCCAGTCCTGTTTATTAGCGGGTCTGAGTCTCAGCAGTTATAAAAGGTTACAGGTAACTGAAGAGCTAGCAAGGAAAATATTGAAAGAAAACAAATCTGTTTTTTCCTGAATATACAGGCTTGTAGTCTAAGGATAATTAAACTCAGTAACTTCTTATTTGTACACAGAAAGATGATATTCACCTACTGTTTACTCCAGCTATGACCTAGCATTCTCCAGTATAGACTGTGTTTTGATTTGTCACAAATTTAAAGTAATTTAGCTCTTTTTCTAGTAGAGTAGTTGTTTCCCTTTGGTATAATAATTGTTCTAAGCTATGGGGTTTTGTTTGGTTGACTGGGGCTTCTTT
Source organism: Cacatua alba (assembly GCA_024361745.1). Lineage (NCBI taxonomy): Eukaryota > Metazoa > Chordata > Aves > Psittaciformes > Cacatuidae > Cacatua > Cacatua alba. The sequence continues at coordinate 3,883 of JANEMJ010070064.1, forward strand.
CCCCCTGCAAAATAGTGAAATACATTGGAAAGGACTAGTAGGAAAGAGTATGAGGTGTCTTTAGAATGACATGGAAGGTGTTCTCTGAATTACTGAATTCCAAGGTAATAAGTAAACATTCCCACTGAAAACAAAAAAGAATGTAAGGTCACGACAAAACCAGTGGTACTACACAATGTGCTTCTTAAAAAGATTTAATTTAGATATTTCTGCTTTTGTGCAGAAATTCAGATTTGAACTTAAATATGTGTGAACTAATTGAGAATTGTTATTGCATGGAAATTCAGATATTCTCTGCATATTCTGATAAAATACGAGAGTTGTATGGTAACACTTGATAAAATGAATATAATGGAAAATTGCATTTACGTCCATACGGCAATTATTGTAAATTACTTTGCTATGGAAACACAATTCAACCATCTGTTGGCATTTCATAGTGTCTGTAGTTTAGCTCAGTTTTAAGATGAAGCATTATTTAAATATATGGGGAGGCTGCTTGCAAATAGCTAAGGAGCTCACCAGGTCACATACCACTTCCTGTGGTTTCGAGGTATAGAAGAGTTCATAGCAGTGAGCATAATGAAAAACTAGGAACAAGCAAAGTGGGCTGCAGAGAGTGGTGGCTTACGGTTATTTCTTAACATCTGTCTGATGGGTTTGCTTTGATTTTATCATCCAGACAAAAAGAGTGCAGAGGTGCTGCAGCAGCTGGCTGGAATCCTCCTCCCACAGAGAGCCCAGCACCCAGGCTCCCCATCTTTAGCTGGCATAGGCTTAAAGCAGGCACAGGCTGAGAGAAATGAGTTGGAGTTCTCAGCCCTGGTTTGCCCTTTCTGTGATTAGGGTACTTACCCTGCCCTTGCAGTTTCCCTCATTCATAGCTTGTATTTTTGCCTGTGTTTTTTAGGAAATGCATATTTTAAGTCATAACACCCTGGATTTTATATGTGTAATAATATGATTTAGGTGATACAAACCAACGGAATTTATTTGTTTTGCTGAAGAGAGGGGAAGGGGATATATCTGCTGTAAAATAAATGCTGAATACACAGGTACCCCCACCCCAAAACCTAGGAAAGCTAGGAAACGAAGACACAGAGGTGGGAAGCATACTTATAATAAGCTACAAATAAACCATTATCTTTAGCAGTAGTTTGTCCCCAGTGTGATCAGTAAATCACAGTTCAAACGGAAAAAAGTGCAAAGCTCTTCCAATGCTAATGAGAAATTTCAAGGAAACAGAAGTGTGTGCTTACAGTATCTTTGTTACTCTTCCAAAAGCTCTTTTGGAGCTCACTGAGGTCCTCTTGCCAAGACACCATCTGTACTTGGTAGCCCTGATACCCATCTCTGTGTCACTTCAACAAAAGAGCTCCCTGCTGCTGCCCCACAGTGCTGGGCTGCCTGCTCCCCTGCCTGCCTGCCTGCATGATCTGGGCAATATTTTGAGTTCAGTACTTTGCTCTCTGGTTTTGCTAGCATGAAATTACAGTTTTGGAAGCAGAAACTAGTAACTCACCTGGAACATTATAAATCTGTCTTTGTTAGAGAATAGTTAAATCCTTCATGTCAAAATACTTTTCACTGTGAATCATTCTGGTAGTTCGTTCATTCTAGCACAGCACCTATGCTAAAGGTTATCCATATTATAGCAATTTGCTTTATATTGGATCAGACCTCCAAAATGTCAACATATCATATATTTTGTAATGCATTGATTCTTGGACAATAACTCTAATTTTTATTGTTTCTAAAAGGGTGCTGGTGCCAGAAAAAAAGAATGAGTGATGGGAAACGGACACCAGCCTGCAGACACTCATCCTTTTGCTTCAGATACTGATTTATAAGTGCGTCTGGGCATCCCCTGCAAGCCCTGAACACGGAGGATCACTCAGGGTTATCGACAGTGTAGCTGAAGACCTGCAACTTCATTATTATCTGGTATTGGACATCTTTTACAAGAAGCCCTGACAGATAAGTTATAAGACAAAGGACAATCACCGGATTGCTGCAAAAGGTTGTCATCGCAGTCTGGGTGGCTTCTACCAAAGTCTTCAACTTAGCAAAGCAAACACCCGATCCTAATGCTTCACGCTTGAGTTGGAAACCATTTTATAAAATATATACATGTATGTGTAAACATATGTATCATCTATAGACTGCACAAACGCCAGTACTGAGCATCTTTACGAAGGCGACCTAAAAGGATTTAGAAATGTATTTGTCAAGATTCCTGTCACTTCATGCCCTCTGGGTTACCGTATCCTCCGTGATGCAGCACTACCCTTCTGTGTGGGGACACTATGACGTGTGTAAGACTCAGATTTACACGGAAGAAGGAAAAGTATGGGATTACATGGCCTGCCAGCCGGAAGCCAGAGACATGATCAAATATGTAAAAGTGACTCTGGATCCCCCAGACATAACATGTGGAGATCCTCCTGAGACTTTCTGTGCAATGGTAAGGCATGCTTTTAATTTTGCTTAATTAGTGGGTATATATTTGTGATAAATGGCTTCAAAACGGAAGCCCTAGAGTGCACATGTAATTATCCAAGAAAATCTGCATCATGTTCTGAATGTGAAAGGTTCTGCTGAACAAAACGCTGAGCAGTACATTAAGCTGGGCAATGAGGTGTTCTACTTATGGGGACCTAACTTGACTTCATCTAAATTTGATATCTCTTTAGGCCAACTTTGACTTAAAAGCAAGCAGCATAGAACTCCTAGTGCGCTAGCCTATAACTGGGGTGCATTTGCTTGGACCAGAAAAGACTTGAGTGAATTGGTTCCAATACAAATCACCTGAAAGCATCATAGTGTGGTGTAATATTCAGCATCATTTCCAAACTATTAGAAACTCCAACTGCAGAAGCTTAAAAAGTGGTGGTGGGAGCTGAGCTTGTGGAGTTTTTCCAGCAAGCCCATGCAGCCACGGGCAGCACTGCTGGAGCATTGCTACTGCGCACAGCAGGCGTGTACCAGCAGATCCATACCTGCATGTATGGACACTGCACCAGGAAACACCTTCAGGCAGGGGCCAGCTCTGCCAGCTACCCACAGCTTGCTTTTTTACTCAAACTGTAAGCATTCAAGCCAACTAAAATAAACCAAAGCCAAGCTACTTATTTTACATGCTCCTAAAATTAGAGGATAGTTTTGGAAATGTTTGGCGTGGTAAATAATTGTACAGGTATGAGAAACCAGGCAGACATTGTATATATCAACTTTTTAAAGCTGTGCTGTTCCCAAGTGTTTGATAGGTTGTGCTGTAAGAGGTCATTCAACTTAAAGAAAATCTTCAACATGTACGCAACTTGTTTCTTCTCACTAACATAGAGAGATTATTTTCTTTGCCATGGAATGTTTCTGCTAAATACTGACTGGAAAATACAGTATCCTTTGACCAGAAAATTTGTGTTTGAGATGCGTAACGTATGTACTTAGATCTATTAATAAAGTTCTGGAAGCTTACATCACATTACCTACATAATTTAGAATTGAAACCCCAGTGAGTTCTGGTAAGTGAAGTTATCATAATTGAGAAAAATCTACGAGACATTCATTTGCCTGTGTACAAATCATCATTGCTGTGTGACAGCATCCCCACAGGAAGGAAATTGGCTTTTAAATGCCTTATGGCATCATTTTTAACCACTACTCTTCTGTAAGGAGTTCAGGTCCAACCACACATGCATTTAGGGCATTATGTGCGTGCATGCAGCTGCTTCCCACGTACATTAATAGCCACGTGATAAATTGTGGAGCTACGTGAATAAATTACATTCACTGTGAACCTTTGACTGCACCACTTGCTCTCTGCCCAGTAATCCGTCTCTGCTGACATGGCTTCGACACTCTAAACCTCAGAGCAGCTTCAAGCAGCCACTGTTTAAAAACAAATAAAAGCAACGTACCCCATGGAATATGGTCTTTTTTCTTTATCTTGAAATGTATTTTCTCCCTCAGAATAGCAATAGCTGTGATCTAGCCCTCAGCCAGTGATGTTTAGTAACTCATCATGCACTGAATAAGAAAAGTTGTTCTCTTAGTGCAAAAGAAACTGGCTAACAAAATTTTTTTCTTCCTTTTAGTGCAGATAAACACTGCAGCAGTTCTTAAGTAATTTTTTTAGTTTCTGAAGGCCTTGGTTATCAGTCTAGTCCCTAGTCAGAATAATGATTTTAAACAAAAGACATGTAAAAAACCAAATAAAATGGTCTCAGACCTCCCCTGAAAATGTTTGACCTAGCAAGGTCTCTGTTGCTGTAATGGGGGATGGAAATTTGCATGGAATGACCTGAGGTTACAGCTGTACCTCTCTTGCTGCTTAAGCCCTTGAGAGGCAGAAGGCCACCAGAATCCTGACACAAGAATTAGAGAAAGCGGAAGAACTGGGGAGGACAGTGCTCGTGAGGATCTGTATTTAGTGATGTGAATGTAGAGCTATTAACTCCTACACGATAAGCTGTTGTATTTGCTTTAAGTATAGATGTATATTGTGCATAAACACTATATTCAGATATGCATTGGTAATTAGGAAACTGGTAATTAGGAAAGTGACAGAAATGTTTGATGTTCCTCAAGTACTGCACAGCGGCAGAGCACTCTCATTCCTAAAAATGCTTTATGTCTATCTCTACTATAGCTACATGTAGAAATTACATTTTTCCTTCCAAATAAGGTTTTACATATTTTTAGGGCAGAGCCTTTGGCATTTCCCAGTGAGATCTTTTATTTTTGTGCTCATTTTTAGCTTTAGAAATTTAGTTAGGAAGATAGCAACAACATACTTGGAGAAGGTGGGCAGTGGAAAAGAGTGCATTCCTGTTAGGCATGTTCTTGCACTAAAAAAATATCCCAGAATTAAATGACAGAGAGCCAAAGGTTTCTTCTCAGCATGGTAAAGTGCTGAACTGACTTACACAAATGCTTGGGTTTATTGTTATAAGTACTGGATTTTTTAATACTAAACCTGTGTACCAGTGTTTTGTTATTGAAATCAGGTTAACAAGATCAGGGCTCTTTCAGATATCCTAACAGTAAGGTACCAAAGAGCTGAGCCTGCTTCTGCAGGAAGAAGAGGAAGAGGTTGAAACAGCCTCCTGTTTTGTTCCCATATCAGTTCTTTCATCAGGCATGGTAATTTTCTGTCCACTGCTACTACATGGACTAAGATACTAGCTGTTGAATTTGTCAGCTATTAGTGTAGTGTAGATTATATCCCTGAAACACAACCAGAATGAGAGTCCCAAGTCCTGCTGGGAGATTATGGTGAAATCTAAGGCAGTCTGTGAGAGGGAGATGATAATAGTTTGGAATAACACACAATGCAATCATGCATTGCAAGGCATGCGAGCATACAATAGAGACGAGATGGGCAGTAAAATTTGCCTCCTACTTATTTCTGCATATTCCCCATGGAATTAAATGTTCTTATGAGTCCATTATGAATATTTTACTCCTTGAGCTTGTTTAGTTGACAGACCAGATAACGAGGTTTTGCACATTCAGATTTGTTGCAAAAAGCAACACTCCTGTAGTGGTAGCTAAACCTAGCATGTGGCAGCGCACCACTTGTAAGTACCTTTGGGTCATCCCTCCAGGGCAGCATCGGTAAGTATTACAGGGAACACGTAGCTGGAAAACTATCCTATAATAGCTTTTAATGCAATCTATTCTGAATATAACATTATAGTTTCTGGTGACATTCAGTATTGACAACTCATGAGATTATTCTGAAATCTCAAACCGCTGGAAACCTACAATTATGTGAGAGTTTCAGCTTTCATTTAAATATCAACTTTACTTTCCTAGTCCTTCTGGTTGCAGGGAAGAGTTTGAAAATGAAATCAAGAAGCTCAAAAAGCAAAAGCCAAATAAATAGCCCTCCAAATTATTTTGTGTTTAAAATCTCATCATCATTTTAGAAGTCACTCAGGTTTTTTAGGGCTTAGTAAAGGATTTAGTTTGAGAGGAGAGATGCAGGGAAGAAACATATAAGCATTTGAGTGGCTTAGAGCAGTCAGCATAGCGGTTTCTGGCCATGGAGTTGCTCGTGTCTGTAAGGAGGATGTGACAGCATCCTTCCCCAACAGGCAGTACTTCTCCTGCCTGTGGGATAAGCAGCCCCTAGCAGAGGGGGTTGAGTGGTCGTCTCTGGCTTCCCTGTATGTTTTAAAGCAGTCCCTAGCTGCATAGAGAGGCATGCACACTGGCAGACAATGCATGTCTGCTTTCTGTGGCATTCCTTCGAGGAAATTTGGCTGTCCTTTATCAGTCACAGAGTTGGACTGGATGATCACGGCATTTAAGCCAGCATGACCATTCCTGTGGGTTTGTAAATCATGAACTTTAAGCATTTGGCATTGGTAAGAGCGTGTCTGGCACCATATGCTTACACTTAGTTGGCCTGGGAGGAGAGGGAAGAGAAAGAAGCTACTTTCACATTTTCCAAACTGCAGGATTGACTTTGCAGAGATAGTATAAGCAAATTTTTAAGTACCCTAGGGATGCTGGTTCTTGTGGCCTGCAGCATTTCAGTTTACAAAACAAATCTGCTTTAAATCCCAGGCAGTAATTAACAGTTGGTGATATCTTCTACTTCCCTCTTCGTAAGCACTTGTTACAATTTCACGAAACTCTATCCAGTTATGAAATGAAACAAATCTGGCTTTTTAAGGCTGTCACCATCTTTTGCCCTTGAAGAACAGTGCATAGGCGACTTCTGACTTCTTTATTTCTAAAATATAGCAATCCCATCACCCCAAAGTCACCCTTGCATGGGCTGGCCCCTGTGCTGAAATCCGGGCTTAGCATAGGGTTTGCATCCAAACCTTAGCCAGGATTAGTGTGAAAATTCACCACCGAGTTAACCAGGAGACTCCTAGTGGCTACTGCTGTAATCGGCAAACCGGAGACCAATTTACCTTACCAACCTGTGTTTGTGGCTAAAACAGCAACATAAAAGTACAATTTTCTGTTTATGTTTATACTAGCTATCATAACATCATCCCACATCCCAGTGGCTACAAAATGATGAAATTATTGTTAATTATCCATTGCCTGCAGCTCATTTTCTTCATAGGTTAAACAGAAGCTTGAAAAGCAGCCTACAGATGGGAGTCCTGTGCGTTTGTACAATTTATAGAGCAGAAATGCTGATGACAGTAGAAATTTGAGCCCTTGAGTGCTACTCTGTATTTCATAGCCAAATCAAAACTAAATTAAGAAACAAAGATTATTAAAAAGTCTTCTGTGCATGTAATTCTGGCATAATATTATGAGATGGACATTAAATTCTTCCCTCTGAGACTTTCAGAATCATTAATATATGCTTAATTACAAGTAGGCTCATATTCCTTAAAAAAGGGAAAATGCTCCGTAGTGTAGTTAGTGATACCATTATTATGTTTACTGAAATAATTAAATGAACAGATATTCTTCTGAGTGACATATAAATCAAAAATGTGAAATAAAAACATATTTTCGGAAGCATTTTGGCATGCATACATGCACTGTTGGGCAAGACATTTTAAATCGCAGTTGTATATTTTAAAAGTATGTGCAGCTCAAAGTTATTGCAGATTTTATTTACAATACCTGCATTCATCAATTTCGGACCTTTTTGAGCACATTTTATTTATACAAGTGTTGCTTTGTCATTGTTGGAAATAACTTTATTCTTCAGGGAACAGAGTTCTTATTTTGCTATTTCTTTAGTTACTGGGTATTTAATTTCATTTCTAGTACCACAAAACCTAGATGATGAGCTACAGCTCCCTTACCCCTTCTCCTCTCCCTTGCATAGGGCAGGACACCTCCACCACCACACTGATATGACTGTTCCCATCAAAGCACCACTTTCGTCCGTATGTTTCAGCCTCAGACCGGAGCAGCTAGCAGGACAAAAGGGAAGTGAGCACATATGATTCCCTTTTCCTCTGCTGCTCCCCCTGCTCCCTCCCGCTGGTCAACAGAGGCAACAGCCTACCTATGCCTTCAGTAGCAGCCTGCCTGCAGACACTTCAAAGGCATCTCGTTTATTGGACCTCCAGGGAAAGGAGTTCTTGGTTTCGTAAAAAAGAAAAAGTGGGTATACTTAATGACAGTAGGAATAATAAAAAAAAAAATTTGGTAAGTTTTCTTCCAACTGGAAGCAATCTAAAAATTAATAATTTCTCATAAATCAAAACCAAGAGTTGCCAGTAAAAGACATTTGCATTTTATTCATTATCACACATCAAGATTCCCCAGAAAATCATTAACAAAACTCTATCCAGTTGCTTTTTTCTCCTCAGTTACACTTTGGCTGCTGGAATGTTTTCAAACCTTAAACAAAGCAAAAGCACGCCCACAAAGTACTTAAGTTGTTAAAAACATTTTGGGGTAAAACAGGGTTCCTAAGCGAAGTCAAGGGCTTCTACTTATTTTCAGTTGCAGAGTTTTAAGGCACATATAACTACTATGTGTACAAATGCATCCTTTAAACACAACATATATTTTATAAGTACACTTCATAGAAACTGCTTAACAGCTGTGTTCAACACCATCTTTGTTCCATTTGGTACTTGCTCTCCTATTATTTTGTTTTTCCCTGAAGTTAGCTGGAAATTTTGGACATTTGTATCTAACACACTGATCAATTTATTGTAATAATAATTGATCTTACAAAGCAAGGGATCACTGGGGGAGATGGAGGCTCTGCAGATGTGGTTCTCTCAAATACCTGAGCTACTGTCCCTCCCTGCTGCTTTCAGCACCTTGGACCCCACAAAGCACCTTCCTGCACGGGCAGAGGAGGGTATCTGTGGGGAGCTGCCGAAGTACTCTGCTGGAACTTGGGCTTTTGGTCATGTTTGGGTGTGGAAACAGCAATTTTGTAAAGAAATAAACAGCTTCCACTGTAAAATGCATACTCTGACATTCATGGGGAATCTGAATGGATTGCTGCCGGTGTGGCTGGAACACAAATGTCTCCTCAAAAGCACCTTTAGTGCCGTCTTTCACAGTAAAATAACACTACCTTATAGATAAAATCTTCAGTACAAATGTACTGTAATTTGAACCTCTTGTGGTGAGGCAGAGGAGATCTTGAGCTTGTAGCTCACTGCAGGGAGACTTTTCTAATAAGATTTGCTGGGGTGCAAAGAAACAATGCAGTGAAGCAGCCTCCCGACCAGCACTACTCATCTGGGTAGGACAGCGCATCCCACCCCACCTTCCCAGGCTGAGAGGAGGCAGCAGCAGGTGACCCTCTGCCTTTTCTGCTAGAAGCCCTGAACTGAGATGTTTTTCGAAGGGAAGTAAGTCCTCCTTTCAGCAGAGCAACCTTTGCTTTCCAACCAACTGGTGTCATGCAGTCAGCCTGAAGGAGAGGTGGTGCAGAATCAACCTCTCAGGGGGAGCAGCTGGTTTTTTTTTCACGTTTCGGTCACAAGCACCATGCCCTGTGGTCCCAAGTGAGCTATGCAGCATCAGGCTTTCCAGGCTGCTCTCTCATTTTAAGGACAGTGTACAAGGAGTGTGATATTATATTTCCTCCTGCTGTGATGGGCAAGTCTCAGAGTGCAAACTTCGGATTTACTTGGCAGAACTGAGCAGAGCTAGTTTTATGCTGCTCAGGTTTTTCCATATTATCTGGACAAACATATTTTTCCTCTTTCCTTTAGTAACTGTATGTCTCTAAAAACACCAAAGCTTCATTTTTCTTTCTTGCAGGGCTTGTCCTTTTTAACAGGTAAGAATCACTGAAAACCAAATCCAGGTTTCTGAGGCACTTCCATATATTAAAATTCACGTTTGTAAGCATCTTAGTTGAAACAAAGCCAAGTGAACTCGGCCGAGAGTTCTGGAAACCCTGTGTACATCAGGACAACTGTTCTGGTTAGCAGGCTCCCCTGGAGTCCTTCGAGAACGGAGACGTCAATACGACTTCCCAATAACGATTTTAACATTTAGATCTTTATGTCCTATATACAGCCCAAGTCACCCCATGCAAACGTTTACATCCACAGTATTCTGCTGAAGCATTCAAGAAAAAAAAAATAAAGGTACCGAGGTGATAATCAGGCTCTCATTCCTTCTGCTCTATGCTGCAGAGTAGAGGTGGAGAAATCCAGGCAAGCATTAGCAGTCCCTGTTGACCAAGTGTGGAAATTACCCATGTCCTTACGGGAAGGTGGAAGCCTGTTATTTGTTTTTATCCACAGAGTTTAGAAAGGGCTGAATTTGTGGGAGCTGCTGAACTTTAGTATGAGTACTGCTGCTGGGTTTTGGGGCTTTGGTTTTTTGTTGTTGTTGTTGTTTGGTTTATTTTAAACAGATACTGTTTTGCCAAAGCTCCAATTTCTGATACATAAAACCCCCACATACCTGCTGGTAAAACCAGGTAGGAGATCTGTTAAACCAAATGTTTTACTTTTTTTCCAAGGCCTATAAGCACTATCTGGATCTGGAAAGTCAAAAATAATCTCACTACCCAAAAAATAGGCAGTAGTTCTATAGCTGATTTACTTGTAGAAACAATGGCTATCGATACATATTTTGGATATGGAAGTTGATGTTTTCACAGGTCACTTGCAGTGGCTCCATCTTGATTTACAAATAAAAATACAGCTAGGGACACAAAAATCCATGACAATGAGCTGGCTTGGCAATGCACATAGGTAATTTCATGTATCTTTGATGTTTGCTGTATTGCATTTTCTGTACAATGGCTTTATTTCTTTTTTTTCTACTTCTTTAGGCAGATTGTTTGTATGAAATTTAGGAATAGAAAAGGAGAGGAAAGAAAAGGGCACAAAAGAATTTTAATTATATTTATTGCAAGCAAAAGATTGTAGCAATGAGAGATATTTTAGGTCAGGCTTCAGCCCAGGAGAATTTTGATAGCTAAGTAAAACCTTTGAAAGAGGACACCATTATGATGGGAGGAGCATACTTTTACAGGTTCATGCTGTGTCTTTCCAGCATCCTGGTGCATTGTAGAATTTTATCTGTAAAACTGTCAGGAGCCATCCTTTTAACTCATCAATTTGATTTTTACCATCTACATCTGCTCATAAGGCGCTTTCCTCCAGTGAAAACTAGAAAGAGTTACTTGTGGATGACATTTAGAAATGACTGTGGGGGGGGGGGTCCGATATAGCAAGCAGCTACACAAAGAGCCCTCATCTTCTAAAACCAACAATGTGCATAGCTATAGGAAAAAGTACAGGATGTAATCTTCCGACTGCTAAAACAACTTTTCAACTTTTTGCATGTGATATTTTCCCCATCTATTTTTATCGCAGACTTGCAGACTCTGACATGCCTCTTGGCATCCTTGACCATATGGATCTGCCAAGCAGTATGAATACTGTAGGGATAGCCTGCAGAAATATCCTAGCAAGGTGTCTTGCTTTGCATGAGTTTGCTCAAATTTCCAGAAGCATTAAGTAATGGTTTTCAGGGGTTTAAGCACTGCAGCTTTTCTCACTAAAATTCTGGGGTAGGTTTTTGTCAGCGGTTTGCACCCGAGTCACCCTTTTTTCTGAAACAGAAGCTAGATGAGCTTTAGAAAATAACAGGTTCAGGACATACAAGCTTTTTGTTATCTGGAGCACTGGCTTTGATTTTTAACAAAATATATTCTTTTGTAACTAAAGAGTAGGAAGACGTGAATCATGATGTGTATTTTATACCCAAGTGTCAGTGTTAGACATCCCATAAACAGGACTTACAATATGATCTTCCACTGAAATTAATGTTCCCCATTTAAGTCAACAGAACTTCTACTGACAGCAATGGATTGTGCCAAAATACTGCTTCCTTAATAAGTGCATATTATCCTCTGTATTGTACCCAGTTTTAAAATCTCAACTGGAAACTTTAAAGTCATCTTAAATAAAACAAAAATTACAGTATGCCTTATCTTTTCATCTTTTTCTTGCCAGAAGCAATTTCTCTAAACTTCATTTATTTCCAACTTTTTTCTGTTATAAAGATTTTTTTATTCATACTGATGCTGGGGTTTGGATTACTTCATCCTTGTGAGCAGCAGCGCAAGGCTGATTGTCTCGAGGGACAGGACAGGATTTGGTTAATGGGGTACCTTTTTATCTCGGGTTCAGTTTTGGCAATGTGGGGGCATGCAAGAATGCACCGAAAGCATATTTTAGACCTTCTAGCTGGAAAGTGCCAGCTAGAATACATATCGGGGTTTGCATATTAAAATGTAGTATTTTAGCTTTATGCATCTCATGGCTTATGTGTAAATAATTAAAAAGGACAGAAGATTACTATTGAATAACCCTCCCATAGTTCCCCATAATTTCACCGCCATCAGTTGCAGCACTCAACATTAGCTAAGCATCATCATTTATGAACTTCAGCTTTTATAGGTTTAAAACCAAGTCTCCAAAAAAAAAACAGTTTCCTTTTTTTTTTTTTTGTTAATCAGAAAATATGGGGTTCTCAGAATAACACTTTGTAAAATTTTAAGCCATAATAGAGAGTATGTCATTTTTAAACGCTAAACAATGGACAAATGGTTGATGTCTGGCATTCGCAGGGGGGCGGTTTGTTTTTGAAGCCACATACTCATTTGTTTTTTCTCCTTCTACAAGTTGTTTCTGCAAGTTTTCAGCTGGTGTAAAGTGGTCAATGTGCATTAAATGGGATGGTGCAACAACAATGGAGCGTGTGGCTCCCGTACATCTGCCGTTTGTGCCGTCCCTGCACACCTCCTGGAGGCCTGCCCTGCTCTCCAGCCTTGCTGAAATGGAGGTTCTTGAAAAGGTGGGAGAAGAAGGCTGAAGAGAAACAGGTATTTGCTTCAAAGAACACAAGATCTTGCCTTCCTCCTGCTGGATATCTGTCTTATAACAATTTAAAGACTCTGGGGCTTGAGAAGCCATCAAAGCTGATGCGTTTGTTTTAACTTTCACTTCTGCTACCCCTTTTTGGGCAACAGTCTCTCTTGAAACGGTACAGACCCAAACAGATGTCAGTTGTGGACCATAAACAGGTGAAATGATTTTGAAACCCTCTTGAAGCCTTGAGGTTAAAGAGTTCAGCAGTAGGATGGGAGAAGCACACACTGAAATGTGGATTCATTTCTGAGGACCCCCTCAATGTGCTGCTTTTCCTAGGTGCAGTTTCCAAGATATTAAATACAATGCGGGAGTGCAGAGAAGGCAGGCACAGCAGTTTTACAGACAGCATTCAACTCTCCCAATCAATAATAATCTGACTCAGATTTTGGAGTAAATGTCATTCTGCTGATTGTATCTTGTCAGGGGCCTTCTTTTGGCAAGTGATAGATTTGAAATGATGAAATTGTTCATAAGATCAGAAAAAAAATTAGACAGGGCCTCAATGAATTTAACCTTAGCCTCAGGGGTTTTTTCAGTTCCCATCCTCAAAGTCACCAGTGCAACTGTCAGCATCCTCCTCTTGCCAGGCCAGTTCCTTCCGATACCCCAAAGGAAGATTTACAGGTAGTTGGGTTCAGTTATTTTTGGGCTTAATAATTTAGTTTTCTGACCTGGGTTTCTTAATGCTTTCTGCAGAGAAATCATATGAAAAGTGAAGAGGTAACCCAAAATGTGAGCACATTTTACAGGTGATTTACAGAGCCTTAAGCTAATGAGAAATGAAAGTCCAGTTCTACAGTATGTGCGGCTCAACATCTTATTCTGCAGAGAAGCTCACAGGCGTTAAGCAGTTCCACAGCCATAGCAAAGAGCTATTTTCTGATTTGGAGCTATTTTCTGATTTAGGTTTTTAGTGTAATGCTTTTAACTTTTTTCAGCTTCAGTCAGGCTCCAACTTACTTTTTTTTTTAAATAATTTTCTTTTTGTTAATTGTATGTGTAAAGGTCACAGAACTAAAGTAAAAAAAAAATTAAAAAAAACCCCCTAATTTTAACCTGCAGTTGATTTATGAAATGATACTCAATTCCTTGAGTTTGTGAAAATAACATATACCACTAATAATCTCTTGGAACTGATTTAACACCATATTCTATTGCAGTGCTAGGAAGAAGCCAAGGACTTGTAACAATCCGTCATTTGCAGTGACGTTTTTATTACTCTTTCAGAAATGCTGTGCTTTAATTGTCTCCCTGCTTCAAATCAACTGCTTAGTTTGCTTTAGCAGTAGGGGTTTTTTTCTCTAGTTATCGTTGCCCTTGCTATAAGAAACCTAAACTCCCTGTATATTTCTGGCATGGTAACTGCTAACAGGAACAGGAGCAGAGAACCTATCCATGTCCCTCTAATTTAAGAGAGTGAAAATGTTATATTGATTGCAAGTCACATTTTTATGGAGTTCACACCAAATTCCTTATAGATCTGCATCCCAGACAATTCCCCCTAGATTCACTAGGATTGAGCTGAGAGAAAATCCATCCAAAATAGTACACTTTTTTTTCCCTACTGTTATGAAGTTTGCAACAAGCTGCCAAATAGAGAAATGGCTTTGCTTTCAACTATTAAAAAGAAACTGTAAGCTCTTAATTTAGTAGCAATGTTGCTAGTGCTTTAGCATCTTCTGCAGTGTGCCTCCAACTGATGAACTGAAGCACAACTATAAATAACAATGATGTCTTTGTCAGCTTGTAAGAAAAATGGGTTGTTTTGCTGGGGGTTTCCCCCCCCCCCCCATTTCCTGAAAGGACATATAGTAAGACATCTCTAATCTCTTCTTTTGCTTAGTGCATGGATTTAACTGTTTGATGGGTTATAGAACCAAAACACCGATTTCTTTCCTGCTGGTTCACAACCTAGCTCGATGAACGACAGGAACAAGGCCTAAAGATTGTGTTGTGATTGGCACCCAAAGTTAAGTGATTGAGGTGCCCTTGCATTTTCAAGGGAGAGACAATTTCCTTCCATCCCAAAATGTGTTTGCCTGAACCACTGCCTGACCAAATTATGTGTTCAGACCTGTAATCCCTGCGTATCCCCTGTGCATAATAATAAGGGATCCCCTCCGGGCATCCCAAACCCTTGGGAGATCCCTTTCCCAGTTGGGCTGCTCCTTCACCACTCTGTATCTGATACCTAAGATTTGTTAGATTGCATCTACCTGCTCTGTATTTTAAGAGAGTATCTGTCAGAAAAGCATTAAGTTTTGCAAATCCCCAGGTTGGGGACCTGATGCAATGACAAAGAGGAGGGACTTGATGATGGTTGCAGCAGCACGGCTGTTCAACATGCTAAGAGGTTTTAATGGAGCAGATGAATTCTGTCTTGGGTTCTGAATCACAAATGCGTTGAGGCAAAATAATGGTTAGGGAGAAAAGAAGAGTTAATTTTCAGGGCTTGCATACGTTTGGGTTTATTTGCTCTAGAATATTTTTGGAGGTTAATGTTAAATGCTAAGGGAAAGTTACAGCAAGTCTTGTGACTAATGGATAGATGCAATATGCTCTGTGATGCTATGAGAAAAATGCTGATGCAGTTAACTGGTATCAGAGAGATAAAATAGTACCAGCATTAAAAAAACCTGAAAGATTTTACCGTTTTTGAGATCCCACCTTGATATCATTTTAGAGGATGGTTCTAACTAGTAGCCACACAAATAATTGCAGATTACAATGTCGTACAACTCCATTAACTAGGTGAAGGAAAAATAGCAACATTTTCATTTTAATGAGATGTCTGCTGTCTCCTCCTCTGTACTGTGCATCTTAATGTACTTTGCTGTCTGCACTTATGGAGCTCCAAGGCTTTGTCATTTCTTGGCAATTCCATTCTCTAATTTCTTCTGACACATGGTGCTTAAAGCCACAAGAAATGCGAGGTGAGGCAAAGAGGATTCCTGCAGACTGCCATGCCATAAGAGGAGTACTCATTTGCATTATTCAGTAGATAAAGGCATTGATTTGCATCTCATTTTGATTGTCTCCTTTTCCAGGCAGAGGATGTATAAAATTCGCAGAATTGCTGAATTTTTATGATATTGATAGTGTTCATTTGGGATTAAGTCACCATTGTCTGCTGCCCCATATTTTGTCTCACACTTATCTTAAATACCTACAGAAATTACATCATTTGGTTCTTTTTATAATGAACTGTAGCTATTTACTGCATAGTAAAAGAGCACTAATTTGTTTATCATTGCAATTTTGAAAGTATTTTTTTATCAAAGCCATAATTCTCACTTGGTCATTATTTGTAATTAGATTATGATGATCTTTTTCACTGTTGTTCTGAGGTTATGGTTCAAAAGCAATAATTGCAGCTGCTTTACAAGCTTTTATGTGTGATCTGACAGTATCTACAATTTTTTTTTTGCTGTTCAGTATTCTTAAGCAGTAAGCTGTTAAGAGCTGTATGCCTTCTGTTAAGTAACATGTTAACACAGTAAAGTTGAGAAATAGAATAACCCGAGATAAATTTCAGCACTGTTTTGTTCTTTTGTAAGCTTTATGAACCAATTTACATTGTGTTTAGCATTAATATTTGATTCAGAAATCCATACTATAAAAAGGTGGGGATATCACTGTTCTGTCTGCAGTGCATGTGGGCACTGCTTAATTGGGTGGTGGGCGGAGTGGCACTAGGAATTCTAGGAGACAGATATCTTCATTTCATTTATGCTTTTTAAGAAAACATACATGGTAAATACCTTAGAAAACACTGCTGAAACCCAGAGCCGTTCCCTGACACATCATTTACCTCCTAGGAAAGCAAATGGCTAAAACAAATGGTGGCTTATTCTGACACTCAAAGCCCTCAGTTAAGCTGGGTGCTTCACTGGGCTGGATACTGTACAAAAATAAGGGAAGTCATTGTCCCAGTTTCAAATAGCTTACAGTGTAAATGAAACGCAAATGTAAAAAGTAATGAAAAAGTGGGGATCTGAAGGATGGCTTTAGCAAGGTGAGGTGCTAAGACTGATAATTGTGCATTACTTCTGTTTTTCATTGGACTTACAGCATGACTTTATGGCTGAAGCTGTAGCTGTCTGATTTCTGCGGGTGCCATGCTAGACCAATTTACATTGAGCTCAGATTAGAAGGTGGGAAAGGCAAGGGCCCTGAGCAGCAGTTGTTCAGGACACTTCATCTATAAGCAGCATTATGGAAGGAAAAAAGGCACGTGAAAGTGAAACCAGCTTACACTAGGACCCTGGCTAATAAACAACTTAATTATAATTGGGTTTGCCACAAGTTAGTGGCACAGCTGGATCTAAACAAATCACCTACTAATGCACTGATTGCACTAACAGCAGTTGTTGTCAGGGGTGGAAGGTGCCATATGGCTCCTCTTCTCTACCTAGGTCAATATATTGTTAGGAAGAATCTTAAATACATCGACACAAATGAGGAATTAGCCGATCTGGCTTTCCTCCAGCCTATGGTGTGCGTACATGTCCTGGGGTCTGGCCATTCCCAGGCACGGTGCACGGGCTACCCAGATTTTTCCAGAACACGCTGAGAGGAGTAGTATCATGGTACTTGAGGACAAACAAAGGCAGCTGGTGCTAGGTCACCTTGCTTAGTCATAGCTTAGTTCTCTGACACATGCCAGGACTATGTTTGGGCAGTGTGTGAAAGGAAAAGAAAGTATAAGTGATACTGAATGCAAACCAGGGGGCAACACAAGGGATGAATGAAGCAGGAGCCAGTCCTACACAAAGTCAGGTCAAGTTAAGCCCCAGGGAGGGCTTTTCATATGAATAGGAACACTAGTCAAGTTTCCACTAATTGCAGTGGATTTTGTACAAGTCTTCTCTGGTTTGTAAAGCCTTTTTATTTTCTTATTTTGGGAACAGACAAAACTATAGAATGAACTTTGCAGTGCTGTAACCAAAATGTTGTCCCTCACACTGCCTTACAATTTCAGCATCTCATCCATTTACAATAAACATCAAACACTAAAACCTGTTACTAATAACACAGCAGGAGCTACTGCTCCTATAAGGACAGCAGAGCCTGGTAGTACCACTACTTTTAAGAGATCCTTTTGCATTTTTCTTCTGAGCTGTGCGTTGCTTTTCTAGGTTGTATCAGGCTGAAGCACAGCAGCAGTAGAGTTCATGCTATGTTAAATTGTTATTAACTACAAAATGTCATCCAAAGTATAATGGTCTGCCAGTTTGCATTATATGGTTTTGTTATACTCTTTGCTTTGAAAAAATACCTATTGGAAATTTTTAAGTGTGCCAAGTAGGCCGGATGCTGCCCTTCAGAAATAAAAATTTCCTTAACCAATTCTGTGATGATTCAGGTTGTAGAAGAGCCATAAAATTTCTGCCAGACTTAAAATATCTTTCCTTGAACACTGGTCCCGCTATGCTGATCTTGCTGTCAGCAAAGGGTTTGCAGATCCTCGGTTATGAAACACCTTGTCACCACTCACCCAGCAGCTTGCTCCCACTCCACTGTGAAGTTTGTTAAAGTACTTGGCTCAGATTTTGAAATACAGAGAGAGTTTCCTAATGATTTCTTAGGAAAAGGGTTGTGGACAGTCCTTTGATACAACTCAGGGTAGCTATTCTGAAGCATGTTATGGAAGCAGTGGATAATCCAAAGGCTTCTGCACAATGGATTATTCTAAGCAATCTTTACCCTTCAAAATGTCCTTGTTTAGTACAAAGCGAGGAGAGCAGCTGTTCAACATTTATTTTTATCTTCACTCTTCAATGGATATTAGACCTCTGCCTCTTTTGGGGCTTGCCACAGTATCCCTGATGAATTTACTGCACAGCTCTGCCTCATTCATTACAAACCACCTACTTTGCCTGCCATAGGCTTCTCTGCACCCTCAGCCACATGCGGCAGAGTTTGGAGCAAGTCCACTGAAGTCACTGTGGAATCACCTAGGCCCTGGTTTGTATGGTCCATGCTGCCTTGGCTATGCAAAGTAGCCAAAAAGTAGGCTTGAGGATGAAGCAGAGAACTTTACTGGCACAGAAAAAAATCCTCCAGTGGCAGAGGACTGGCAAAGCCAACTTAGTGCCATCTGCTCTTTGATCCTCCCCATGTCAGAAGCACATTCAGGAGATGGACCGTGTCACTGCTCTGGATGTAGAGCGGACCTGAGAAAGCATTCCAGACAGTCAGTGCAGCCAGTATGCTGGGACTTGTGAATCCAGTATGAGCTGGAACAGCTTTTAGGATGCTCTGAATTGTGCCCAGATTTGTTCCAAGTCTTAATCAGGATGAAATGCTTTTTAGGACTACTTTTCTCCCTCTTCATTTGTGATGAGCATAAACTGGAAACCAAACTATGTGAATTTGCTCCACACTGTGAGTAACAATTTCTACAATATATTCCTACATTAAAAATGTGAAGCTGTTTTATATAAAGCTTCAAAATGACAGCTGAAATAAAGCTAGACAGTGGGTCATGCCAAGAGCAGATCTTAGGTGCTTCTTGGCACTATGAAAACACAATCTTTTGCTGCACAGATGACCTTACAGGATTCAGTCCCTCTAACACAACGCTAATTACAGAAAACCGATCCTCATGTGTTCATCCCTCACGTTTGAAAATCTAAAAGCTGAATCAAATTAAGTTCCAAATATATTTTCAGTTTATGCTGAAAGATGCTACTATTTCAGTAAATCCGAGAGAAAAGGAATATCGCTTTCCTTCAAACAATACGAACAACACTGCGAGGAGATTACATCTGCTACGAGGGGAAAATGCTATCTTTCTTTATGCCTTTTTGTAAGGCAGCCAATGGCTAATGGACAGGAAGTGTTTCAGAAAGTTTTGCAAATACATGTACTGTTCCCAAGTATCAGAGAGTGCATTTGAATCACAAATTTAACCGAGAGAAGAAAAGCAGGGGGATTAATGTAGCCAGTATTGGCTATGTATCTGAGAAGGATCAAAACCACAAGCCTTGCCAGCAAAGAATAACATTATCTTAAGTTTAAAATACTCCTTTCTGATGTTCCTTTTCAGCTTGTATCATGTAAATCTATGCTGCTTCTTGCCCTTCAGAGCAGACCTAAGTATTTTTAGGTGTTCTGCTGTGATAAATGTGGAGAACTGCGAGTGCATGGAATTGGTCCCTTCTCCAGAGCAGTGACTCACATGAAAATAGGGTGGCCAACAGAAATCCTGTGGATGCATGAACCAATCTAAATTGCAAGGGCCAGAAATGAAGGTGTGCAGTGATAGCTGATCATGCTACAGTTCCTTACCATGAGCTGAAGCATAGAGCAAAGTTGGAAGACCATTTCTGAGAAATGCAGATATGCAATCTCTGATGACTTTCACTGCACTTAATATTTGTGTAGTGGATTAAACCCATAATAGGGGTACTCTCTAAAACTTGAAGACTTCTGGCTCAAAGAACGTGACTTATACCATAATCTTTCAGTTCATCTGAAGTGCCTCTGACAATCCCTGTAGTTTCAGGAATGTGCAATGAACGGGAGCAAACGCCTGCACCTCATCTCACACCATTTCCACATGAGCTGGCAACTTCCCACGGTACCACATTTCTTCTGAACGTGTTGGTATTCAAGCTCCTGATGAACACTGTGATTCAAGATTCTCCCAGAGGAAAATTAATGTAAGAAAATTCTGGGAAACCATAATCACTATTTTCTTTACTGTCTCACTGTTCACTTTAGGTACCTTCAAAAGAATTAAGTATTTTTTTTAGAGCTTTGGAGTCTACACTCAATGTCTCAGAGCATGAAAGTTCCTGCTGTTGTACAGAATTCCCAAAAGTCAGTCAGTGCAATAGCTTTCAAGGAATAGCTCTTGTGTTTGCCATGCCAGCTAAATTTAAAAGATTACTGTTACAACTCAGGCATTCCAATAAGTTGAAGAAGTTGATGATGCTGTTCTAACAACCAACCTAATATACTCCCTTTGTGTCTTTGTACTTCTTATCATTTCTCACACGTCTCCTTGTTCATCTGAGCAGTCCAACCTTTTCAGGTTGTCTAAAAAATCTTTCCATGCCTCTCATTCTTCTTTTTTTTTGGTCACAAGGGAATCAGGGTTCTCTGAACATCAAAATATTGTGAGAATAACCGGCAGCAACAACGGCTAAAAAGTTGTAGGAGTCTTCAGGGGAAGTGAGGCAGAGGGCAATATTGCACTCTGCATTGGCTAGTAATGGCACATCATTTCCATCAACTTAGTGAATAAGGGGTTTAACTCGTTGTTTCCTGAGTGAGCAGTTTCTTTAGTGCTGCTATAAAAATTACTTATACAACAGCATTATTTAGGCATTTATGAGCCCTTCTTGTGCTAGCTAGGTGCTGTCCAGACATATGGATGATCCTTTGCCCCAGACTCAAGCTCTCATTTTAAGGAGACAACAGGTATGTACATGTTCTGGAGCACAAAGTAGAAAGGGGTTAAAGACTAGTCAGTATGACAGTTGTAATACAGTGCATAATATTTAGTATACCATTTCCACTAGTCATCACTGCAAAAGAGAGGCTTTTAAGGAGACTGACTTAAGGAGATTCATGATCTCATTTCACTGGTGTTTATTATGGAGAACTCTTCCCAGGTGCGAAAAGCAGTGTGGGAGAAAGTACAGGTTGCCTGTGTAACAAGTAAGTAAATAAAAATCAAACAGGTAAGGAGTGAACAATCTTACCGCAATGGATGCAAGGGAAGAGTTGGCTTCCCGATATTAAACTGGAGATGATGAGTGGGATGGGAATAGGCTGTGAAGGGTTTTGAAAGCAGAGGCAAACAGCTGATAGTTGATGAGACGGAGAAGGGGGAGCTGGTGCTGGAGTGCAATGGGAGCATACGGTGGCCGAAGCAATGAGCTAGAAAAACGACCTTTGCAGCAGCATTCTGGATGGTTATCAACAGGGCAAGATTGTGTTTGTCAAGGCCAGAGCAAAGGTTGTTGCTGTAATCAAGACACTGTATGACAAGAGGCTGAATGAGAGTTTAAGTGGGAAGATGGATAAGAGAGACCGTATCATAGAGATATGATAGTGATGTAGCATGGAAGCCATAAATCATCTGGTAAAACCAGTGCACTCTCAACAAGGACAATTAGCCCGTGATAAGCACTGTGCTGCCAAAACTAGGCTGCTGCTACCCAAGCTATCAGGTTTGTAACTATCACAGGAACAGCTAAACAACAGATTTATAGCAAGCTCAGATCTCTGCTCTGTGCAACTAAATACAGTGTAAACATATTTAGCCTAAGTGTGACTTTCCAAATTAATCCACCTGACAGGCAGAAGGTACAGCAAATCCTGCTTGCTCTAAGTCACTCTTTGCAGAATGTTTCATGCAGTTCTGGTTTCCCTTCTTCTCTTGCAGTTCTGCTTTTGACTCAGTTTTCAATTTCTGTCATGTACAGCCTCTCTCCTATTGCAGATAAGTGCCCTACAGTAACCCTTTTTCCTCCCCCAGTACCTCATGTTTAAAACTGAGGGTCAAGGTCTACTTGGTCTCATTGGGGAACATTGTTTTGTCATGATAAAAAATGGCTGGTCAGCAGCGATATGCAGTGGGAGGAGAGACATACTCAAAGGAATAGACATATCTTTTGGATCCATTGTTTTGCATTATTTCTGTCAAGAACCATACTGTGATCTTCCTTATCTCCACAAGGCAGGTTTTCCTATGGCTTTCGTGGGCAATTGAACGTATGGGAGTTTCAGATACCTACTTTCCAAAGCATATACTAGTCATTCTGAGACATACCTGTCTTGGAATCATTTGGCAGTCCCAGGCTGCACTGGAACTCACTTTCCTTACTTAATATCATAGGCCAAAACCATTCAATGTATTTATGAGAAAGAATTTTATATCCATGAGAATGTTTGAGAGCTTTCCACTTATGCTAATTGATAAACATGGGGAACCTGAATAAGAAGAACACTGAATCCAAAATCCTCCTAAAAATCGTGACAAATACCTTGGAAATTCTTGCTGCAGTACTTTGCATCTGGCTGCCATCATTATATTGATTTTATTCTGAATGGCCAGGTTAGTATGCTTATCTTTTAAAGCATTTTATATACTTGGGATGACATTTTTACTAAGTTGTTAATTCTGTAACTTCCAAATGTTGAGTCTTTGAAGCAAAAAATTACAAGTGTAATGTGCTTGACTGTATAAAATAAGACCAATCTAAATGCCTGTATAAACTTGCTAAACATTTACAGTCAATGAGTTTACAAGAAAGTAAAGCTACATTTAATAGGCAGTATCTGTCCACAGAATGAGAGATTTAATGACCGAGAAAAAAGTCAAATTTAGTAGCTAGCTTCAAACCATTCCTCACCAGCTCAGAAGGTCCATGTTTTTACGGCTGAGGCCATGGAAAATGTTCTGGTCAGCATTAGCCAAGCTAAAGGTCTGCACTGTATTCACCAGCAGTGCTGTGGAACACTGAAAATACTGGCCGATGCCTGTGTGCTAGTCCTACACCAACCCGAATTCCCGAGTAATGGAGCATGAGTTTTGATAGCATGAGGTTTGCTGTAACTGCAGTATAAATACACATTTTGGATTCTGTTTCCCCCCAGTATTTATCCCACTTCCTTTGTTTCTCCTAATTTCATCCACATAGATTTCAACCCCTAAAGCACTTGCTTTCTTTATAAGATGCACCACAACTTCACAGACTAATATAAGAAAAGCGTGAAAGAGCTTTCAGCTGCAGAAGTGTTACTTGTAGCGATTGACTATTGAGAGCGTTAGAGAACATTAGATTTCTATCTAAAATTTGTATTTAGGGTTTTATCTCCATTTTATCTGCTTTAGACCAGCGTGAGTGTGACTCTTATCTAGAGCGATAAGGAAGAGGGAACATTCAAGGGAACATTCTTAAGCTTTGCCACAAACTCAGGCTGCGTTTGACAAGACAGCAACTCTTACCTAGTGTCCCTAAAGAATACAAGCAAACCTGATTCCCACCCCACTCCCAAATAAAAGGTGAAAAAGACCTCTGCTCCCTTCATTTTTCTGCAGAGCTGGCACTTTAGGATGCTGGACAATTAGTGGCATGTTTATAAGCATCATTATAAAAAGTGTTGTTTTCAGCAGAATAAATTCAAGGCTTTCACTCATCAATTTTAAATTAGAGTTGCAGGACTGCAAGGTCAAAGGTATGAGCTTATGCTGTTGCTGCTTTGAAAATGCCAAGAGAGGGATTTTCACCATCTCTCCATTTTTCCCCAGGGAAAAGCCCACTCCATTATCTTTTTAAATTAAAATGGACACTGAAAAGCAATGTTATATGAATTAAGAGAAAGGAGTTTGCACTGTGGCTTGATTTGGAATAATCACAATTGTAAAGAAGTATTTTTCCAAGTACACTCTCTCTCCCTAATTAAACCCATGGAAATGCCTCATTTTTTGGTTATTGCAGAAGTGAGTTTCAAACTCCAGTAGAAACGCTTGATTGTAATTTTATTAGAATTCCATTTCTCCAGGCTATACAGGTGCAATGAAAGAAGAGGTAAAATTAATTAAAACTGTGGACGTGTTTATACCCACCAGGTGTCGTAAAAGGTAGTGGCTGAAACATTTTTTCAAGTAATTAAGCAGACAGTTCTGCTTTTTCTGATGAGTTACTGCTCTTCCTTCTTTTATCTGTGTAAGAGATTTCATCACAGAACTATATTCGGGTGATGGGATTGCTCCTTACAATCAGCATCCCCCCTGTACTGCTGTGTGCTAATCGAAATCGCATCGTTTCTACACAGAGGCAGTGACATGCATCCGGCACATTTCCAAAGTCAGTCTTTGTATGCCAAGGTCTGCCCATAATTTAGGCTAAAAAGGGGATAATGCAATTTTCAGTTACACCATATGTGGTTTAAATAGCTTGAGTGTTTATTCAAGGCATGGCACAGCTTCTGCATGTAAAGCTCAGCTCTCTTCAATGAGGGCAGCATTTAATCAGATTCATGGGTTGGTGCTGTTTCTGTTATGGGGTTTTTTTCCATTCTGTTTCTATTTTTCCAGGCGTTTGTCTCCTGGCTGTGTTGAAATAATCACTAGTGTTCCTGAGGATGTGTAAATTTCCATGGTCACATCCCCAGGCAATATTGTACATAGAGCTGTAATGATGGCATTTTCCAAGTGTTCCGTGCAAGTTAGGAGACAGAATTTGGCACATTTTGTTTCTCTGCATTGGATACAAGTATGTCTTTTCATTCTTCTTTTTGGGTTTCTAGTACCATAAGCTCAACCTCTTTATCTCTGCTGTGCGTCATGCATGTACAACCCTGTGGCAAGGGGAGGAATGGGTGGTCATAGCATCCATGGTACTCTCTGGGCTAAGACATGGCAGCACATGTCTTTGGTGCCAAGGGCAGGGCCACCGTGGTTACGTCACGTCAGCTTGTACAGAGGAGACAGAGAGCCTCCTGCTCTCCTGAGACAAAACAGTGATGCCATGGCACCTCACACAGGGCTTGTGGAAGAACCAAGCTAACTGTGCTCCGCATAGCACTGCTCAGTGTTATTAATAATCACAGGTGCTCTGCACCTCCAATAGTATCACTGTCACATGAAAGTTGTTTTCCATCCCAAATCCAAGAGAATGAGCTAGAACATGCATTTTATAGCAAGTTGTGCCCTTTGTGCATTTTAATGTATTACATGTTTCTGGCAGCCTTGTAGCACTGATGTAAACGGATAATCAAGCCCACCATGCTTTCTTAGTTAGGAAAAGTAGTAATTTCTGATTTTATTTCCTATTTCAGTTGGTTTGTATTTGGTGATCACTAGTGATTGCTACTTCCCAATGGACATTTTTTAATTTATTTTTTTTAACATTGCAATAATAGGAGACAGTGTAAAATAGATTGTGCTGTGTTTGACAAAGTGGAACATGCTAACTGTATTCAGCTGCAAATGTCCATAGCAATGGACATACTTAGAGCAAAAAATAATTCAGAATGACAATATTCACTGCACACTTCCATTTAGAGCTAGTGCCCTCCTTGAGCATACGTTTTTCTTGGGTTTTACTTAATGCTCCATCTTTATTAAATTTATATGATTTTAATTAGATTTCCTTTCATAATATTGTAATATTCTCATACTTTAAAAGTTATCCTGTACAAGGTCATCTCTGATACGTGACTAACGCATTTGACTAAAATGCACAAATAAAATATGATAGTCACATTAAAGCATATGGGATTGTGCTGAGAATAACTCCTCAGTCCAAGCCTTAAAAAAAATGATCAGTAAAACCTTGGAGATGAAAGATAAAGTCATACACTTCTAGAACCAATTTCAGCTTCTGTGTACTTTGTACCTGCTGTTCTAGGGCTGAATTTGACCTTCTGAGAGTTGAAAACGGGTTTTGAAACAGAGCTGTTACTTTTCTCTTTTTTTCTTTTCGAGTTTTAAATAGCCTTTTTATACTCTTTCAGTACTAAATTCTGCCTTCTGCAACAACCAACATAAATCCAGAATCTGCCTTGACCTAAATGATGCTCTCTTCCATTTCTGCTTCGCACCTTTGTCCTATTTTTTGCAATGCGCAAGCTTTCTGTTAAACATCACAGGAGTAAGTTCCATCAGTAATAAGTTTTTAATGTATTACCTTTCTATTTTACTGATTTGTCTCATTTCATTATGCAACAGAGTAAATAGAGCACTTGACTTAGTGCTTTTGTGCAAGTCACACTATGCTGTTGTATTTCTCTCTAAACACCACCAAGCTCTCATTTTTCCTCCTGTAGAAGTCAGCCCAGACATCTAATCATTTCCATCACCTGATTTTGAATCTTTTCTATTTCTGCTACATCCTATGGCTGGTGAATTAAGCAAAAGAGAGGGTACAACAATGTTTTATGGAATGACATCTCAAGATTCCCAGTGTTTCTGTCCTATCCTTTTTGCATCCTACTACTGTATTTTTTTCCCCTCTGAAAGTTTCTGCTGCATATGTGTTGTGCTGTCTCTGTGGTTCTTTTATTAACTTGAAAGGGCTTTGGTTTACAACAGAAAATATTTCAGAAATGGTTTAGTAGGCACTGAACTCCTCAAGGCTTAGGCAGAAGTACTTAGAAATGAGTTTTAAGTGAAATACAATATGGATATTCTCAAACTTATCTGGGAAGCTTTTCTGAGACAACTTTGGCAATTGTTATTTTACATCGCTTAACTGGAAGGGATGTGTGCTTGTAACAACTTGGAAAGCACTTGGTATGGCACCCAGGTGGTTATAGAGCATTTCATGTAAAGTGCAGCCTTTTATATTCCTTTATGGAGTAGGGTAACTTTTGATTGATTTGGAGCCCTTTGTTACTTAAAAGTAAGTTCAAGTATCTCATTAGCAGATTACTAAAACACATATTGTTAGCATTTTTCTTCCACAGCACACATCAAATTTTAGATTAGGAAAAGAGAAATTCTGATATTCTAACACTTTGGGCATGTTGCTGGTACTGCAGGAGCCCTACACACCAGGCTTTTTCTTTGGCTTAACATCTGAAAACGCGCTGCAGCCTCCTCCAGTGACTTAAGGGAGGATAGCACACAACCTCATGAACCTTCAGCTTGAGAGCTTGAGAACCGACAGTTACTCAATAACTGAGTCAAAACACATCCAGAACAGACCCATGACATTAGTACCAGCTCTAACAACAAAACACCACCAAACAAGCAATTTCTCCCTCACCAACTTTCTCCTCTGGCCTTCCACATCACCACTTGCTGAGAGCACTTCCAGCAACAATACACACCAATACACACAGCAGAGATTAGCATACAACAATTTCTACAGTTAGCCACAAGGTCAGAAATAAACATGCTGGCTACCCATCAAATGCTACCTATAAATTAACACCCGCAAACTTCTAGGAGAGTAAAAACACACCCAAATCCTATTCAAGTCACTTGAAATTTACCTTGCTCAGAAGTGGCCAGAAGCCATCCTAGCCTTCCAAACCTTTAGAAACATCCACAGACTAGTCATGACTTGCTCGCTTAAGCTTTTAGTTAACAATCACCATCACTGACCTTAATTGTGTAAACTTGTGGAGAGTCTCAAACAGAAGAATCATCCACACCTAATTATCACCTCGTTCCTGAAAGCTGGGTCCATAGGGTAAAGAAGCTTGTATGATGACTCTCAAAAGAAGTGAACCTAAGAAACTGTTATTCAGAAATATTCAGAAATAGAACATTCCATCTGTATTATGATTTTATATGGTGAAAAATATATTTATGCATTGCATTTATAGAAGTAACAATATAGTGTTGAGATTACTTAGGACTTGAAGAATGCCTCTTCTTAGAGGGATAATACTCCCTTTAAAATGTGAAACTAGAAGCAGAATTGTAACACCTAATAAAGATGTAGGTGGATAAAACTGGAAGAAATAAATCAAGCAGAGCAAATCCACTGTCATCCTTGGATATCTGGAGTGGGATTTTTGATGCTTCCTCAGTAGATAGTATTTTAATTTTATATAAAAGTACCTATTTTATATGGTAAGAATCCAAACCCGTAAATAAATAGGTATCTTAGAATAACACATCGAAGCTTAACATTCAGACAAGCAAACTAAATCATGCTATTTGTACCTGTCCTCAGCCCACTCCCTAGCCCACACATATGTGTTTTTCTAGGTATGGGCTCACTGAATTTTTATATAGCATGTGGGCAGCTATGTATGTAATTACCAGCGTGGCAGAAACAAGTCAGTTCTTATAATAAAACTTGTCCACTGTAAGTGAGAATAAAAGAAAACAGAAAATAATTGTAACCTGTCAACGGTTACATGTGACAAAGCTGAGCTATGCCATCAGGGACTGGAAAACAGCAGTAGTCTGCATTTCATGTCCTATCTTCTTTTCTCTTGGGACCACAGTCCTCCTTCATTGCTGGTAACGGTGAGGTAGACTCCATCACTTCCATGAACAGATGCTGAAGCTAGACATGCATTCCAATGAAGCAAAAGTTGATCTGGTAAAACATCTGGAGGACAGGTGGCAATCTTAGAGTATTTCTTGCTGTTTTCCTCTCTACTGGCCATCACCTCTGGAGGTTTTCCTGTTTCCCTGAACCTGATGATTCAAGCGCCTTTAAAATCTTGATGTGTTCACCACATGGTTCAAGATACCATGTCCTTTGCTGCTGTCTCCTTCTCTCCATCCTTGCTGTGGTTACTGCCCATTTCCCCTCAGCAGAGGCCACAGAGAGGACCCACCCCACTGCTTTAGCCTGAGGTCCCTGGTTCAGCTTAAATGCAGCTGCCAGTGTGATCAGCTAAGCTGATGAATTTTGCACTGAAGCCTGATGTGCCATCTCCAGTATGGGTCTCTGACCTCCAGGGAGGGGCTGTGACTTACATCTCTCTAGCCAGAGTCACTAGGGAGTAGATGTCAAAGCCTTTCACGACCTGGAAGGGTCATTGTGTCTGGCTTGGCAGCACTTAATTTTTGTTAGTTTTGGCTGGGTACACTTATCTAAACAAAGCTCCTTCTTTGTTTGGTTTATTTGGTTTTTTTCTTTTTGCTTGCTTCTTGTTTTGGCATTTACAGAGTGAGAGATCAAATTCCTTCAGCATTGGTTTTCCCCTTTATCCAAAACTATTTATAAACAGACTAATCATGGAACAGTAAAATTGTGTATTCTCACCAGGCCCTCACCCTCATTTGTTTTGTCTCAACCTTATAAAAACATCTCAGCCGCCCCTCTCAGATATGCCCACTTGAAACCATGAGATCTTTTTCTTTCCTTTCCCTGGTTCCTTCAGCAGCTGTGTTGATTTAAATCCATATGCAGCCTTAAATTGCTGCCAGCTGTAACCCTACCTGTCCCACCCATGGCAGAATATAATGTCTCACTAGCTGCAGAAGCAATTCCCCATCTTTCTTCTGGACATCTTGCTAAGTGCTGTCAAAACTGTTTTGTGGCCCAGTTTCCTGCCAAGTCTCTTTCACATTCAGGCAATGACTTATGCTGTTTATTCTTTGAGAGGACAAAAGGCCATCCATGAGTCCTTATTTTCTGCAACACTATAAGCTTGCTGAAGCAGCTTGGGATGCCATTTTGTGCACTTGCAACTTACTCCTCCTTCTGGACCACTCATATCAACAGTAACTCTTGTGCGTCCAGATCGCCAAACCCACAGCAACCAGTCTCCAAAGATTCTGTGGCCATGTACCACAAGCACCCTCCACTGCAGGTCATGTCAGGTGGGGTCTGAGACACATGATGTCTACTGGAGACATTTAGACCTTTGTTATGGCCCAGGAGCCCCAGCGCTTGGGTAACTTCCATCTGTACACCCAGCACTTATGCCAGATAGTTTTTTGTGCTTTAAATAAAGCACAAACTTGCATTTTTAAGCAGTAGAGTAAAAAGCCTTTTCACCTTAGGCCAAAATTATCATGTTTTTTCTCTCCCTGTTTGATCTCCTGTTTGTTCTCATAAAATGGAAGTTTTTAATGGAGGCATTAGCTGTTCGTGCTCCAAGAGAGACCTGGTCTCATTCCCTCAGGGATGCTGAGCTGTGATTGTGCATGACCTCTCTGTGCTGACCTCACTGTGCTTTCTTTACTTGAGACAGGTAACACAAGGAAATTTTTCCTTCCTCATTTTCAGTACTTTTACCTAAACCAGATTTTTGCTGTAAAGGATTCCTGGCTTTTTTGGTATACAGTATACGGGTACAGCTATTTTAGAATTCAATTCTTAGATATTTCAGAAATTACACTTTAGTCTGGGAGTTTCTGATGAAGTTCATTAGTTAACAGGCTAGAAATCTGACCTGAGGGGTTTGTATATTCAATTTTATTAAAGCCATCAGTATTTGGGCAACTCAGGATTACTATGATTATAAGTTCAAAAATACAATGATCTTTTGTGTCTAGCCCATATTATCCTGGAGAATATTTAAATCAATAATAATGCTATCAGAGCTGGAAATCAAATGCAAAATAATTCCCTGGGCTTCTGTGTATAATGACATTCGCTCTTTTGATGAATTGCTAATGTATTCTTGGACAGAAGAGCTGGAAGCCCAGACAGCTTCACTTTATAAATGGCAGAGTGGGGAGAGCAGGATTGTATTTACCACTAACCATGAACCTTTCAACACATTATCTCTCTACTATGAATTATTCCAGTTCTGAAAAAGCAACATCTAAATAAACTCTAAGGCTAATCTTTTAAGAAATTACTGTATTCTTCAAGGAAACGCTAGCTTGCTTTGTTTGTTTTGAAGTGACAGTATCGAATTGAAACATTATCTTTTTAAAAAGGCAAAAATGGTTTCAGCTATGGTGCCTGCCTAATCCTCTCAGCAATTTCCATGACTTTAAAATGCTTTTTTCCCTGCGTTCATTTTCTCATGTTCGTTTCTGATGCCCCATGCCAGAAAAACAGCCTGACTAACCAGTAGGCAGACCTGCACTGGCAACAGTGAAATGAGTTATGTCCAAAGTACTGCTCAGTGTATAGATGACGAAGGGGGGAAAAACAGAGAAAAAAATCCTCTAATTCTTTCATATTAATTTGGGGGCTTTATGTATAGCAATAATTGGCAAAAACTCACTGGGATAACCAAGCACAGATAAATCTGAGAGGTGCTTTGCTTGTTTGTTTTATCATGTCACCATACAGACTAAAAAAAAACAGGGCACTGATTTCTTTTCACAGTGGATTCATAAAGATTTTCAAAGCATGAAGTATTTCTGATTCCCAGAAGACTCCGGTTTGCTGGAAGTTGACAGCTATGAGATTGTACAGAAGACCTTATATTAGTGTGGGCTCTAACAATTTTTAGCAGATGCATCTTTTCATTTTGAGATTGGAAAAGACTATTAATTAATTTACTGTACTCCCCATATTAGTTAAAATAATCAAGTGCACTACACTGTGTTTGATACATGTGGACATATAGCTATATTTAATAAGCTATATAGGTATGGGAAGATTTGAAATCTTACTAGCCCTTTTCCAGGATCAAATACTTTACCCCCTACTTGCCTACTGGATTTTCTCAAGCTTTCCATTTAGACTTACTTACCTACCAGATAATATCACACTGTAATTCATCACTATCATCATTACAGTAATATCACACTGCAGTTACTTAGAGAAATCAAGATAAGGGTTAAATACGTGTATTTCAAAAACAGAAACATACTTTCTAGCTTTGCGTGTTTTCTAATGAATATTAATTTTCTAATTAACGTTTTATTCTGTATGAGTGAGTGAATGGCTGTGACAAAAATAAACCAACCAACAAAAAAACCCAAACAAACAAAACTAACAAAACAAACAGAAACCTCACCAGGTAGAACATAGTCATTGCAGAGAAGTTAGCAATTCACAAGATGAGAGGTTCAGGTAATAACTTGCTTTTCATTAATTTCAGATTTCTTGAGACTTCTGATTTCACCCTCACAACCAAATTGCGGAATTGGGCACTGAATTGGGTGTCTGGAAATTTCTTTTTTTTCTGTTTCTTGCTAGATTGCAAGCTGCTATCAGCAAACTGCACAGTATTTCCCCATCTCCCTGTTATAAGTGCCTCTGGTGGGTTTCTCATGGTTGCTTTATGACTCTGTCTCTGCAGTGCTAAATGAATCCAGGCAGTGTCTGAAATAATAACACTTCACTCTCAACTGAGACTTCCAGCACAAAACCAGAAATTATGAATAAGAGTAACCATGATTAGCTGTATGGAAATTGCATCCATTCAAGAGAAACAGTGATCTGGACTACACTGAAATAAAAGGCAAAGTTCCCGTGGGACTGGGGAATCTCTTTTCATGTAAGGTGGAACATTAAGTAGAATACTCTCAGCTGTGTTCATCTCTAGATTAAGAGGATAAGTCACAGCCAGTGTAGGACAAAGGGTTTTAACTGAATCCTTTGATAATGATGCATCTACATCTTAATAGAACTTCTTTCTCAAGTAATCTCAGCACCAAAATGGTAACAGGAACAGCCCCTTCATAACCCAAGGATAACAGGGATGTCAAACCTGGTGGTGGGGTTACAGCTGCTTTGCTGGGTGAAAACAGGCTCTGGCAGTGTTTTGTCCTGAGCTTGGGTTGCTCGGTATTGAAAAGGCAGAGAGATGGCTTTGGAGTTGGTGCTTCACCAAGATGTATGTTTGCTACATCCCTGTTGTTGAGGTTCAGACTGTTCCACCACTCAAATAACGCTTTTACTTTTGCTGCTGGTGCTCTGTACCTATAATATTTAGGTATTCTACAAGCTTAACTCTTAAGGTTTTAGCGCAATTTTATGACTGACATCTGCAATCCAAGACACTCTACATTAATCCAGCTCTGGTTACCTTTGGTGTTTTTGTCAACTGCCATCAAATTCGACATACCACGCTTAAAACCCTTCAACTGTGTGATACACAGTTTCCAAAACATCTTTCAAAAGGTGTGTTAGACTGTCAGAGAGGAACAAAAGGAGGTTTTCTTCCTCACGACCATCAGAGTCTTTAACTTGACCAGCAAACTGAAAAGCCAGGTGGCAGTGCCCCACCAAGCCCGCTGTGCCAGCTGTGTGGCTGGTAGCATGTGAAGCCAGTTTATCTTTCATTAGTTTCTTTTCCACACAGGAGGTGTGGGGACACATGGAAGTTAGGTGATTCCTTCTTTTGCTTCCCTGCTTCTGCCATTGCTCCAGAGTCTTTCATGCACAGGATTGGGCTCTTCGCTTATATAAATTGCTGATCTCAAAATATCCCAAGTTGTGTGTCCCGTTAAATACTGCAGTGCACACTACTGCCACTTTCCTGCCACAGAATGATAAGCAATTTATTCTCTAACAGAGCAAGCACAAATTTTATCAGGGTGATGGATTATGTGAGAGAAGTTTTCACTGACAAATTCTGTTTCCATTCCCCCCATTGATCCATTGTTTCAAAGGACCCATTATCTCTCCCCATTTTCTATACCATTCCCCAAAAGGTCATATTACTGTTTCTGGAAGTTTTTTGGGAAAAAAAACAAAGCTGTGGTTGTTTTTCTTTTCCAGATCTGAAAAGAAAGAATAATTTCGCAGCTGTTGGTGACAAGGTTAAGAGTGTGCCAGCAGCTCCGATGATTAGCACAGGCTGCTTCTGTGTGCTTGTTTGTGGAGAGCTTGCATGCCGTCCTGCACGATTCTCCAGTTCTCGTTGCACAGCCTGGTGGAATCCAGGAAAACTTTATCTATGAGAAAAGCAGCTTGGTGTCAAAGCAGTTTTGCTGATAAGATTGTCTGTTTTGCTGCTGGTGCTGATAGAGCTTTAGGTGGCTTGTAAATAATAGATATATTTGTACTGCACATGTTTGCTGCTGTTACACATATACGGAACACAATCTTTCTGGCTTTTGGCTTTTTGTAATGAAGTGTTTCTCAAAAACAATTCTTGATAGAAAAGCTTTATTGGTCTCCATTTCAGGTGTCTAAACATTATGTGAGATATTGACTTAAAAGGATATCTATCTATTTAAGGATTTTGACTATCAACAGGTCTATGACATGCACTTGCGTTCACATGTTCAGAGCATTAAGCTCCCTTAAATGATAACATTATCTCTGAACAGAGGTGCTTGGTAAGGAAGGTGTGGGGAGGTGGGAAAGCAGCCCCACTCACAATGCCCCTGCCACCTTGTGCTTCTGTGCTGGGGCTGGGGACCGACTCCCCTTGCCCTGCCAGTGCCTGTGCCCCCCAAGCCCCACCGAATCCATGGGTGGCCGTAGCGCAGGAGGTTTAACCTATTTCTGAGCAGGTGCTTAAGCTGCACAGGCAACATTTCTTTCTCACCACATCTGACATGGGTGCCTTTGCTGAACCTCTCTTCCCCAACCATCAGTGTCATTCTCCATGGCAGGTTCTGTGTGAGATTTAAACATGAAACTAAACCCTGGCGTAAAGCGGGCACTCTCCTGAGAGGGAGATGAAGAAGCTGCCAACTGTTCAGTGCCAACTGCTGTGGGCATCACGCAGCTCACTGTGTCTTCCCCAGAAACGCAGGCATGAGCTTAAAATACCCAGCGATTCTCACTGGAGACCCTATCAGTCATGCATTAGATATTCATCTTTCATTCTTGCCTATTACTAATTGATAGCTGAGGTCTTTAGCATGCATCATATCTCATTGCACATCATAGCTGTAACTAAGTTGAAAATACAAAGGTTCCTTAGAGCTAAGGATTTGAATGAAAAGACTTTATAGATCTTAGGTTTACACGACACTGCATTTCATACAAAAATTACTATTCCCCAGCTGCCCAGGTCTGCACTCTGCCCTAATTTGCACAAGTTAAATCCAGACTAAAATCAGTGGCTTTAACAGAATTAGTACAGGTTTGCTCCCACTTTCCTTATCAACATTAGTATGTTTCAGGAAGGATCCCAGTGATCCAGGCCCCACCGCGGTAAGGGTTATCAAAGCATTTAGACAGAATCCAAGCTTCAGGAAGGGCAGAGAGATGGGAGAGCAAGGGATAAAGATGGGGTGAGCTTTGTGCTTCCTCTTCTTCCCACTGTACCTTGTACCTTGTACTAGAGCTCTCGATGCCAAAATCTAGGGAAAGCAACCCATTCCTCAGAGGGGAAGACTATTAGTTAGTGGGGTTTCTCACTAATTTCCCTTAATTAATAAACCATTTTTAATTGAGAAAGTTGCAGAAAGAAAAAAATATAAACTATTTGCATATTTCTTCCCACCAAGCCAGGCTGCACAGCAGTCTACATGCCCAAAGGAAGCGTGAAAGCTTTCTTGCAGTTTTATTGCCTTCTTTCTTACCTTTCTCTCTAAAAACCTTGGAGAAAATTCACTTGAAATGTTGATCCATCTGAACTTTAAGGTGACACCTGCATGAACTTGTTACCTGAAGTTTTGAGTCAGCTCCCTCGCTGCTGAATATACTTCAACGTTTTTAATCTTTTGTTTTTCTAGCCTTTTTGCTCTTGCCAGATTTCAGCAGTTTTGCAATAGCAAAAAAACCTAAAAAAACCCAAAAAAAACCCAACCAATAAACAAACCAACATGCACTTTTTGTTACCAATCAAGAGAGAGCAGAGAAGAAAAGGAAATGAGAAGAAAAACATAAAAAGAAAAAGAAACTTGAGCAAAAGAGCAAGCACTATTATTTTTAGAACAGGCAGCTGCTTCTGACTCTTCACCTAAGGTAGTTTTCTATTTCTCCATGGGACTTGAATTCATTCCTCTCAAGACTTTTATATTGATCCTCTTTCTTTTCAGAGTTCCTGACCTTCCTCCTTTCCTGTCCCAGCCCGGCTGGTATGATTTCATACAGCTTGGCTAGCTTCTCAGCTCTTGCATTTTACATTTCAGCAGGGATGCCCTTAACATGCTTAATCTACTTATTTATAACATAGCAACTGAACTGGTTACAGATAGTCTGTAGATCTTGGGGGGGGGGAGGGGGGTGCTTCTTTCTTATTTATTTATAGATGATGTTACCTATTGAAATAAAAATTCAGGTTGATTTTGTCACAACTATGAAAATCCCACAAATGAAAGTTGCGGTCTGCCCAGCGCTGCCACATTCCTCACTTCTGTGCAGCCCATTTTATTTTCCTTTTTTTTTTTTTTTTTAAACATACCCCACCCCCCAAAAAAAATGCTTTGTGCAAAGGTGTTTAACAATTTACATGCTAGGTGCAGAAATTATTATTTGTATTCTTGGTGGAAATTTTCTTTCAAGTAAAATTTTAAGCTTTTTAGTTTGATGTCCAACTCGGATCCCAGCCTTTGAAATCTTAAACTCCTTCATGAGCTACAATTTCTGTCTTCTTCAAAGCACGACTGGAAACTGCCTGACCCCCCTTTCACAGTCTGTTCCTGTTCACTCTTTACAAGGGATGCTTCTGCACATCCTGTGCCTCGCTGTCCCTGTCACCATCTGAGAGCCCATCTGCCTGCCTTATGCCTCTGAGCACAGAGGAGAAGATCCTGGAGGCTGTCTGAGGACAGTGCGGCTGCTGGGCTCCTTAGGGCAGCAGGACCTGGATGTGAACTGTGCCTGCAGGAGTCAGGATGCAGAAGGAGCCCTTGCTGGTGCTTGCAAACAAGAGCAGCCACGAAGGAACCCAAAGGAAATGGCCAGGCATCATTGCAAAATGGGGAAATAGAGGGAAGGAGGGAGGAGGTTTGCTTTCTAAAAATTAAATCTTCTGTGGCATGGGGGGACCAAAAGAAAAGTAAAATTGAATTTTGGAGTTGCTGATTCCTTCTTTGGCAAAGGGAAGGAAAGTGTAGGCCACTGTGGAAATGGCAACAGGCGCTCTCTCAGCGGCTGAGAAATTGGGAAAATCTTTTTTACTTACACTCTATATAGAGAAGTCAAACATCAGTGTGTTGAACCATGGTAGAGGAAGTGAAAACAAGCTGTCTGGAGACAATGCAGAGAATAGCTGAAAATAATTCTGGAAGAGAAAAAATCTTCAATAAAAGTCAAGTTTTATTAGTTGTGCTAGGGTGTTTCTTGAATCAATGTTAGCACTTCCCTGTTCTTGTATTCCACTCTAGCCCTATTCATTTTCTGATTTTTTTCCCCTTCTTTTTCCATTGCTTCTCATCCTCTTTCTTTGTGAGTTGCAAGGTTATTATTAAAAATTGACTTCTTTCTTGACAATTAACTATTCAACGGTAACCTGACAGATTTGTCCATCCTTCGGCGAGCCCTAACTTTTCACATACTTGGTATAATGTGCATAATGCAGAGTTAAATTTAAGTAATGGATCTAATGATTCACAAGACAATTTCAGTGTCATTTGAGAGAAACGTCATGATGAGCATTTCTTGACAGTCCCTGGGGAACATCTGCCCAATCTCAACTACTTTGAGCTACCGCTGCAGAAAAGACAAGGAATTTCTTTTTCCCCCCCCATCATTTTGATATGACAGCCAAGGGAAATAAATAAAAAGTATGAAGTAAATCCCATCCTTGAGCATATTTGATACTAAAAGTCAGTAAAAGTCACTTGTATTTGTCCAAGGAGAAGCTTATTTTTGGCCAAATTTCTTTAGGCACTTCTGACATTAATTTTAGTAGTTAGGATTTGTAAAAAGAAAGTATATGTAAAAGAAAAGATTGTTAGAAGTGTTTCTGGAAGATAGGTGCATTATTTTAATCCTTAGGGAAAACACTTTTTCTCCTATTTAAACACACCTCTGCAGTGCCATCATATAAAAGTTACTGTGCACAGCTCCCCCCAGCCTGCCTGCTGGGGAACGAAACCTTCCTGCCCACTTTTATTGCCCCACATGAATGAAAAGTGAGTGAGACTTTCAAAATTCACTCAGTAAAATTTTAAAGCAATTCAGAAAGGAAAATGTACTGTCTCAAAAAAATTGTGTTACCTATATTCAAGTGGACTGAGTAAAATAGCTCTAGGCTGACTTACACTGGCCAAGGATCAGCCTGTGGTTTTCAAAATGACATGTCCTCCTAATTAATAAAGGAGAGCTAAGTTTACACTGCCTAAATTGAACCTGTGCCCAAACGCATCTCTTTCTCTGCCACTTAATGTTCACAGACCACAATCACTTGTCTGAGGCTTTGTGGTTAGAGGACCGCACTGGCTGGGTGTTTTGTAATAGGTCTGGTGGCTTGGGTTTTTTGTTTGTTTGTTTCTGAGTGCATGTATCCTTTTTGTTCTGCTTTGACATTGCCGTTGTGTTTTGCTTTAGTCTGAACACGTAGGAACAAACAACCTGATCTGCATAAAACACTTGAGTCACCTTTCTCTCCTGAAATTAGCATTCTTCAAAACAAACCAATATGTTTATATTGCATATAACATCTGAACTGCGACAGTAAAAAAATGAGTACAGTAAGCACACCATTTGAAGCTGATTATATTAATTGCTATTCAGGTCATAGCTTAGATTAATTATTGTGTTTGTGTAGGATGTTCATGAAGAGGTTTCCTGGTTGTTGTTCAGAAAATTGATTACTTGCTACATTTACCTTGTGGTTTCTGTGGGGAAAACATCCTTTAGGCTTCAACATTTGCAAACATACTGAGGTCAGGAAGGGCCACTGAGAAGTGAGGATACCTACACCTGCCACATCGAGAAGCCATGACATACGTCTGCATTAATACCAAGCTAGAAAAATAGAAAATTCATAAATCAGACATTTGTTTTAAAGTGCCAGAGTCTAAAGAAAGTAATGTAGCCTTAGGCACTGATGTACCTCTTGTAATGGAAAAGGAATTAAAAAGAATACAGAAAAATGCCAGTTGGCAGATTTGTGTAGGTGAGGCAAATGATTGACAAAAGAGCCCACCTGAATCCTTGCTGTACTTGTCATGCAAACTGCAAAAATCCAGGCTTCCATGCCTTGAATCTTGTCAATCTTGGACAACAGAGTGACCTAGGCTTTGCAGGCAAATGCAATGAATTACTTGCTGTTTCTCCTAGAAATTGGCTGGTTTGAGGCAGAAGTGGGAACATGAAGCTTCCTTTGGAAAAAAACCCCACAATGTTTCAGTTAGCATCTGGAAGCTTTAACCTTATGTCCTTTAAAGGAATATAAGAATAAATTCAAGTATAAGTTAAATTAGGGGACATCATTGGACCTGGTGAAGACTAAGGGCAAATGTGAACCACTAGATTTTCTTTTATCTCCTGTAGCCCTGAAGTATGTTAATTAACCAGATGGACTCTCAGTCCATCTTTCCTGGCCTGTTCTTCATCTTTTTTTTTTGTCCAAACACAACTGTTTATAACAACAAAAGTATGAGGTCCTGAAAAGTTGACAAAAAAAAGAAGGCAAAACTAATAAAACATAGCAATCATAATTGCTCTAAATATTTAAGATTGCCTTGCAATATAGTGCTTAAATAATAATGAGTAAGGTAGAAGACTATGTATAACTGCAACACACATGAAGCTTGTCTCTGTTCATTTGTGTAATTCACTTTTAATTCTTCTATTAGGATGTTAATAAAGTAGAAAAAAAAATGTTTACTTTCCAATTCAAAAAAATCACTAGATCCTGAGAACAGATCTTAGCAAGGATTCAGAATGGAAGCATCACCAACAGGAGCTTTGTTTCCTACAAGTCTTCTTAGTGCAGCCAGTAGCAGCTCCAGTCAGAAAGGGTTTAGAGGTCCTGAGCGTATGAGGACCCTTTTCATTCTAGCAGTTAGGCTGAGATAAACTGTCAAGTAGAGGGTACTAAATGTGGTGGTGATGGATATGACATAATAGCTCCACAGAGAGAGTTAACATAAACCAGGTTTGACCTACCTCTACATCTTTGTATCCAAACAAAATTCTGTGCGGTGATGCTTGTCTCAATGCAGTGATTAGTGCATGCCCACATACCAGTCCATCCAGTAAGTTGATATTGAACTGTGAGATCTTTCCCTCATTTGAAAAACATATTTTAGAGGCACAAGGTAGACTTATTTGTCAAACTCTCTAGGACACTCACCTGCTAGAGCTGCCTAATGCTGGATAAATACAGTGTCAGTGAACCAGAGCATCAGTTTATTTTTCATTGGAAACTTATAAATCTTCCATAGGGCATTTGCCATATCTCATATAGTTTTCCTCCTTCATATTCTCATGCACTTAGTTTTAAAAATGGCATATTAAATAAAATTACTTAACATTGTGAACCATAAATATAAATTATGATCAAGTTCCATTATGAGCTCACTTCTGCTTCATAAACATATACTCTTTATGACAGCATCTTTAGACTTTTGGGGAAAAAAGAGGAGATAAAAAGAGGACTTGCAACGTGGCTCTTCCGGCTGTTCTGCATGAGAAGTTCATATCTTGGTCTTTACCACTTGTTTTGTCACTTAGGTGGAAGAATGAAAGGAAATTAAGCAATAGGGAAAAAGATTTAATTCACTTCTTTTGTAATCTATCACTTTCCCGTCCCATTTTCTTTACCCTTCTTAAAACAGAGACCTTTTATTTTTTTATGCTTTTCTTCTGTGTAAAATTTCTCACTGTAGATAGGCTCAGACCTGACGCTCCATTCTTCGCCTCACACCCAGCAAAATGAAGGTGTGATTTATGTACTTGATTATAGTTCTGCTATTTGGACTGTGTTAGCACATATTGAAAAAAGGTAGGAATAAGGAGCCAAGACCTCTGGAAACTTCCAAGTCATGTGTTTATTACCCTACACTTTCAGTGCTCATGTTACCAACACAAGATAGAGTCTCACTGGCATAGATGGACATTTCTGTATTGTAGTTATTTCCTGATTTTCCCATGTGAGCACATCCACCGTACTAGGACTAAGGATGGGTGAAATGCTGTGCATTGTGCTGCTTATTAAAATGGTTGGCCTGAAATAAAGAAATTGGGACCATGACTAGAAAAGTGACTATGGGCATGATTGGTCAGAAACAGAGTTATGAGGAGAGATAGGCACAAGTACTTTTTGCAATAATATGTTCTAGGAAAAGGAAAGGAGCCATAGTCAAATACCTGAGAAAACCAGGAAGAGGAATCAAGGGAGAAGGGGAGAAAAACTACTTTTTAGCCAGAACCTTGCCTGGGAAGATACTTGGTCCAGTGAGTAAACTGCCTCTGGGAGGTTTGCTCATAATACCTGGTAAGTAAGTGGGGCCTTCTGCATACTCCTAGCAAATAAGTAGGACAGCATACCTTCTGCATTGTCATTTTCAAGAGTCAGCAGGACTCCCAGTACCACCTTACCACTTATGAAAGAAAGACCTGGCTGTGGCATCCTGGCTTTTATATTCAAAGGAATCATGTGAAATAATTGAGGATTAAGGATGAGGAAAAGCAAAAAGAAGTTGCCTTTTTTAAACTTCAATTGTTTTTTGCCTTTTACTTCTGATGACCTCAGTTCTTCACACTCCTCCTTTTCTGTTTCGTACCATTATCACATCTCTATTTCAGTTTTATCCGGTGTTGCCGACAGTTGTCACTAAGTTGTTTCAAAATTTAGTTGTGCTCTCTTTTTTCTTCCCCCCAGTGACTTTCTTTTCAGACTACTTTCTTGACCAAGAACACACCCCAAAGCCTACCTGTAGAAATACAGGAGTATGGACTGCCATGCCTTAGAGCTGGGTTCCTGTAAGCAGGCACTCCACGACCCTCCCACCACTGATCCTATTTATACAGCATCACATGTGGTTCACACAATCACCTCCCAGTTATAGTTGCAGTGACTTCAGGAAGGCTACTTTGGGGAGTAAAGACTTTCAGCTGTGAACGAAGAATTCACATTTTGTTCTCTGGCCAGGTGGTTTGTAACAGCGTGTGCCAGTAAATGCTTCCCATCAAAAGCATTGCCTGAGTAGTGCTCCTCTGTCCCTGACACTTTGCATTTCTGAAGCAGTAAACCGTTCTGTGGCACTTTGACAAGTAAAATTCCAGTAATGGTACCAGCATCAGTTGCGATTGGTTAGGGAACCACAATGTAATCTAGTTTACACATATGAGTATCAAAATCTTCAGCTTCTTAAGTCTTAATGCATTTTTCAGAAAAAATTGATTTTAATTAAGGGCACTGCAGGAAAACCTAATACATTTTTGAGAGTTTCATTTCCTAATTTTTTTTTGTCTACTGCAGCTTTAATGAAGTCGCAGAAGTTATTCCCACTTTATCCTGACTTACACAGATTTCCCATAACATTTCATTAAAGATGAGAATGTAAGCAATATAGCCCAGATTTTAACTAGATTTTCACAGCAGTAAAAAGCAAATATATCTTTTTCCTGAGCTTTTATTCAGCAACTATTGATACCATCCGGGTAGCTAAAGATGATCTCCCTGCAAGCTCTGGAGTAGTTTAAGGATATAGCACAGAATCTGCTTCCTAACTTCTGCATTGTGTCACTCAAGAGTGAAAAAAAACATGAGTTTCCTCTAACACTGAAAAGGCAACTATATCGAAAGAAGGGAATTGTATTGTCCTTACAAGTACTTTGTTTGTCTTGGATGATTGCAAAAATTAAGTAAGCCTTCCCCAGCCCTTCTTACCCATCTGACCTACTAAAGAATCAAAACCCAAAATAAATCCATCACACAGCCTTCTCATCATTGATCTGACTTATACTGCAGCTGCCCTTTCGAAAATACAAAGAGTGAAACCACTAAGGAGACTGCAGTCTGGGGTGCTGTTGTTATGGATGACTGCTATATTGTCCTACAAGATCACGCTTACATTTCATTATTATTATTGGTATTGCTCTAGTTCCAAAAAGTTTCGTTTCCAAAGCCTAGTGTACACATATATCATTACTGCCTGTTCCACTAATGCTGTGCTTGTGGTGTGCTGCAGCCTGCTCTCAAAGCAGCAGTTCTATTTGCAGAACATTCTGTCTGTAATTTAATTAAACTCAGTTGGTGAATTATTTTAAATGTCATACTTCATAATTAGTGGGGTTTTTTTAATGCAGATATAATAAGGAATAATTAATTTTACATGAAGTGAAGTCCAATAATAAAATAATTCCAAACGATAAAACACAGTGGGAGAGAAGTCCTCATTTGAAATGACTTGAGGGGTACCTCGCTTATCGCAATAATGTCCTTCTTTTAGCTTTTACAATTATTCATCATTAAGAGATTGATTTATTCATGGTATCCCCCACTGAACACAACATGTCCCTTCATTATTTTTCTTCCTGTTTCTTATGGGAGAATTTCATCTTACAGACTCTTGCTACTGTTGATGTAATTCAGCATCTTGGAGTAAATCTGCTTCAATTTAAATTCATGCAAAGATTTGCAGTCTTTAGAGGAAATTAAGAGGGACATGTGAAAACCTGTCCATCCCAAATGCCAGAGTAACACCACCAAAAGCATTTAAGGCCTCACCTTCTTGTTATTCTTTGCACTGCTTCCTGAAGTTTTCCTACTCAGGATATAGGAGTGTAGGATGTGGCTGGTCTGCATCCCCTTCTCCAAGGCACTGCAACAAGCAAACACCCAAGCTTTAAGACCAGTGCATGCCAGACAGCATGTCATTGTAATGGTGAAAAAGAGCAGCTGGCCATCAACTAAATAATAAAACTGACAATCAGATGTATCAAAATGTTGTCAAGATGGGAAATGCCTCCAGGCAGAGGTTGTCTTTGTCCCTGTTTGGGCAATGCCCTTCAGCAGGCTGTGGGCTCGGACCACTCAGTGACATGCTACTGCAATGCCAATGTGTAAACAAATA
The DNA here is from genome assembly GCA_024361745.1 of Cacatua alba. Classification (NCBI taxonomy): domain Eukaryota; kingdom Metazoa; phylum Chordata; class Aves; order Psittaciformes; family Cacatuidae; genus Cacatua; species Cacatua alba. The sequence goes on from JANEMJ010070064.1 coordinate 47,965, forward strand.
ACAATAATTACTACATTTGGCAGCCAGCAGAAAGTTGGTTTTGGTTTGGTTTTTTTCTTTCTCTGTTTAGCTTAGACCATGATATTAATCTTATTAATGGAACTGAACTATAAACATTTTACATAGACCTATGGTGTTCAACACAGTTTTGTCTTGGACCACAGGGTAAGTTGAAAATGTGCTGGCAGTCTCTTCAGCTGCAAACAGGAATGAATAGCAGGATGAGAAACATTGAGTTTAGAATAATCTTTGACATATAATATGTTTTTAATGGCAAATGTGGGCTACCCAGTAAAAAAACCAGAATTTGTGCACCATTATGACATAATTTATCTTAAACTGTTCTGCAGGGTGATAAGCGTTATTGTACGAAAGCTAGTAAGACCCTCAACAAATCTGCCTGTTCAGCCTGTTTATCTCTTGTAGTTACATCAGCCCATGCCTGACTTTGCCCTGGTAGCCCAGACTCACCTAATGAAGCCATGCATTTTGTAGGTGATATTAAAAAAAAACCCAAAACCACAAAATCCCATTCATGATGGTGACTGACAAACATCAAGCATCTTAAATGAAGGAGCACCAAAGGACTTATAGCCCATGGTGTAATTTAATTAAGACATCAAGGTGATAGCAATTAATATCGTCTATGACAGCTACTCTATTATAAAACATTTCTTTAGTTAACAAAAGGTGGTACCAGAGAAGGCAAGCACTGCTGTGAAAAACACTTGCCTTACACCCAGAGAAACACCTTCAGATTTACTCAAATCATTCAGTTGTTTTACTGCCTTTTTATCTGTCTTCAGGTGGGGCTGTGGCCGCTGCCCTGATCCTATAGCCCCACGGCACCAGAGAGTCCTCAGCTCTGTCCCATCTCTAAGCTGCAGGAGCAGAGTGGTAACTTTTAGTTTTCCTCACTCAAAAACTAGTGCAAATCACTTTCCTTCACTGACACTGGGGAAGAGCAGCTAATGGCAAAGCAGACCAGCTTCAGAGAAGCATGATGTGTGCAGAGCTAAAAGCTGCTTGGAAATGACAGGATGATCTGGGACCTCATAAGTACTGGGATACCTCCTGGAGCTTTTTTTCAATTGCTATTCAGGTTTTATTCAGTAATAACATCTGTTGGTTTCAGTGAATTCTTGACTAGGAATTAAATTAATTGAATCTCAGGATAGGATTTGCCTCATTGAAAGAAACTTCAGAGAATTGAAATAAAACCATAAAGTCCTAATAAAATATTTTATGTGGCATAAGGTTACTTTATAACATAATAAATATTTAAATACCTCTTCATATATTCAGCATACTCACAGTTTAAAATGGCTTTCTTCTTATTTGCTTGCAGAATAAAAATAAATAAATAAAAATATCAGAATTTTCTATTTCTGAGCATCATATCCAATATTTTGGCATCAGCCAAGTTTCCAGTCATTCACACAAATGAAGGCAGTTTCGCCAGGTTTGAAAAATACAGGACCCTACAAGAAAACGCTAAGTCAGAGTTAAAGCTGTTTGCAAACTTTTACACATATATATATATTTGTATTTGCAATTAAAGCTGTTTGCAAACTTTTACACATATATATATTTATATTTGCAATTAAAGCTGTTTGTAAACTTTTACACATATATATATTGTTGCAATTGTAAGTTTCCAACTCTTACATCTGCAAAATAATGTTTACCAAAGTAAGTCTAGAAAAGCAGTCTGAGAAATATTGGAGCTTTAGGAAGGAACTTTACTGGGCATAATGACAGATGACGGAATTTATTTTACCATATAAAGCTAGTCAGTAATGTGTTACAAAATGCACACAGGTAAGTAGAGAAATGCAGACAGTGAGAGCTATGAGTGTTTGCGAGGAGACGAGATAAACAGAAGATATTGTCTTTATAAATAGCTTCAATGACAAAGACAAGTACCTCTGAGCTTGCTTGTCAAATAAATTGCATTAATACCTCATTTAAAATAACCTTAGTATGTCACCGAGTTATTAAAATCAAAAATAACATTAACAGGCTTGCTTTCTTCTTATGTATCTTTTAATTGTTGGACAACTTTCTGAATTTGCAAGTGCCCACATGAAGTATCCTTTACCTAATGTATTCAAATGCTATACAACAATCTTATATACATTTCAAATTATTTAGAGCCCTATGCTGACTTATCAGCTATTATCAAATATTAGGAGAAATTAAAATTAGAAGATCTAAAGGCATTTATCCTTTGAAGTTGCTTTTTCTTTTTTTCTTATTTTTATTTTTGCATTAACTATCACAGATGGCCATGTTGAACAGGGTGATTTTGTTTGCTATCTAAAGACATTGTTATAAGCCAAGCGATGCCACTTTGCATCCTTGTAACACTTTATTAGGGCCTGAAAATACTCTGATGGTATATGCAAAGTGTTTCTATATGAAAGATCTAAATGCTGCATACCTTCAATGAGGCATATGGCTTTGGTTTGTAGCCTAGTACAGCCCTAAATTCTGTGCTGGAGGAAAGAATACCTCACCTTCTCCAAGGTCTTTTATTTTTATGCCCTTACAAATAGTGACTTATTTTATAAACAGATATTTTTCATTCTATTAAGTGCATTTCATATATCTCCAATAGTAGAAACTGGGACCTAAAACTCCCTTTAAAGAAAAATGCTTAACAGGACTAGGTTGTTTAAATTACAGAGTAACTGTAGGAATACACAGAAGCATACCTATCATTGTGGAAAGACAACTTCATCACGTTCTGGCTTTGGGTGCCTCCTTACCCAGCCACAGGAGTGGCTTATATCAGAAGCACATCCAAGTGCTAGGGAGGTAATGTTGCCATTGTGCCCCTCAGCAAGGCAGCTGGAGATGAAATTGGGCTGTCCTGGTACACTCCAGCCCCTGAGCATCGCTGACCTCTGGGCTACACAGCCAGGATATTGGAGGTTTGTGCAAGGTTTTGACCTTCCTATAACACTACAAGAAGCAGAGTCTGTTGGAAAGTAGTCCTACAGTCAACCAGCATATCATTAAACAGCAAATTTGCTCAGAAACAGTTGAACAGCTAGACAGGCTGGGATAAGAAAATGTAATTTTTCAGATTTCAAATGGCAGCAGTTAATTGCATTACTTTACCAAGGTGTTTCTCTATCACATCTTCTGTAAGACAAGTCTGTGATGGGTGGACCTGATGGGGAACATAATATGCTGTAATTTATTACTTGCCAGGGTGGCACAGTAGAAAATGAGCATACTTAGAGCTTCTTTTATCAACTTACACAGTAATAGACTGAAATGTATTAGAATAAAAGGAATCCCTGTCCTTAAACTTTTCCTTCAGGCATCCTAGCAGGCAATTGTAGAAAGTCTATTTTTTCCACTATAGAAAAATTACATTCAGTCTTTCCTTGTGACAAACTTCCTCACCTAATGCTTACCAAAAGTTAAATATTTTAGGGTATGTTCATTCTACATTATTCATGACCATTGTCTTGCCCTGGCATAGGCACCCAAGCTTAATCTTGGTAGACAGTTAACAGCACAGATAAAGAATTGGCAGCACAACATCCATGCAGGCAAACAGCATTGAAACGCTGAGCACCACTACACAGCCCAGGCTGCCCTGTTCTTATTAATGGGGTTGCCTGAGCTAGCCCAACTAATGTGCCAATGACTACTCCTTGTTACGGTGAAAGCATGAAGAGATTCAAAGTGGAACCTCTTACCACAGCTCTGTGGTGAATGAAGCTTCTTCATCTCCAGATTTGATTTACTTCACAATCAACTCAGTAAGTTGGGCTCAGTTCAAGGGACTTGTTTGCATGCCACACATCTGATGTGTTAACTGTGTTAACTGAAAGTACTACATATGTTATCATGAGCCTTTCTTGCACTTGGAGATGCTCTTGTTTTATTTCACGTAGAAAATTCTCATTCAGACTTGGGAAGTATTCTGTGTCATTTGGGACAGTAACTGAGGCCATAAAATATTTCTGGGGACTGGTTTTGTCCCATATTTGCATTGCTCCGAGTCTTCCACCTGAGGTAGCAGAGCCTGAGAGGCATCAGCAGGGACCATGCAGGCTTTATGCCCCTGCCCTCTGCATGGGACAGAAGAGCAGCTGCTTTACTTCCTCTTACCCTGCTATCCAGCCAGTTGGGATTCTCCGTATTTCAATATGCTATGATGAAATAGGTTTTGGAAATGACAGGTTATTAGGAAACAGAGCAAGCATATGCCATACCTGAACTGTAAATTTGCAGATAAGCCTTAATACAAATTGTTTTAGGAAATGCATGTATATTCTTCAGAGCTGTACAGTTATTTTTGACTCTGGATATATGTAATAAAGGAAATTACTTGAGAATCTCCAGCACGGAACTGAACAAATTGCCAGTTTATCACAAAGTTTGCAACCCTTCCTCAAAAGATACTGTATGGCTTTTTTTGATTGAATTACTTCTATTGGTGCAGTATCTTAATGTGGATTTGATGAGTGTCTTCGTTCTCTTTCAGAGCACTATGCACTATAATCTGAATGTGCAGAGACATCACACAATTCGTTGTGAATACTAACAAGACATTCCTTCACTGTATAATAAAATTCAACATTCAAATTTGTTTCTATAACGTTTCCACATTATGTACATATACACTGTGTTTCGTTAAAAATATTTATCTTATCCTGAAAAACACAAATGAGGGGAAAACAATGTAGCCCACCTTTTAAGAGACATTAGGTGAAATTGGATTTCACTTACAATTGTCATTTCTTTTATGTTCCTTTTCAGTCTTCGTTTAAGTGGTTCACATACAGACAGGTGTACTCTGAGCCTGGGAATTCTGTAACAAAAAATGATCAAATACAACTGAAATGAGTGCAGATTCTGTGGCAATAAGAAGATAGATTTTTTATATATATTAAAGCAGTGTAGAATTGCATAACATCAGCAATTCTAATTGTGGTGTTTGAAATTCAGTGTTAATCCAGTGGCTCTAAAGCTTATTAAAAATGGCAGTAGACACATTGGTAATACAGAAGCAGGTCAGGCATTGTCAAAAACAATACTGACATTAAGAATTAGAAATAAAACTATGGGTATTGTAGAAATACAATTTTGCATGAAATCCACAGGCACAGAATCAATAACACTCAAGTGGGATGAACAGTGCCTACAGATGCAGACAGTCCCAGAAGAGCAGCTGAAACATCCCCAACAAGAAAATAATTCCTTGCACCTCTTCAGTCCCTTTTATTTGTTGTCTGGCTCTGCACTTTCTTTTCTCTATGGCATTAGCCACAGAATTAATACACAGGCCAAAAAATTCTCTTTGAAAAAAAGCCTGTAGGGCAAAGGAGAAGGTTCTATTCCTGGCTCAGCCACTACTTGTCTGAGCACTAATTACTTCACCTCTCTGTCTGATCTCCCCCAGCTGTAACTTTGTGCCCAGCTGTACTTTGCAAGTCATCTGGAGATTTACAGCTAAAAAGTAATATGTAAATCATTCCATAAACATGCAAAATTACATAAACATGACTTGATAAAAGTTTTCTTATTTAAGTGACACAGTTTTGCTATCCTTAGTTCATAGCAATACACTGCATTACTGCATCCTATTACATGGGTAGTTAATTGAAACTGTTGTGATAATATGCAAAATAAGGGACTATCATAGTTGGGAAGACAGCCTGCCTTGGTTTATCAAAGCTGTCTACTTTCAATGATAATGAATAAAAGTTGTTCAGATTTAGAGAATTAACTGTTTCTTAAATTGCACTCAGCGTTTGTCTCATCTTGATGATTAGTAAAACATCAATTGATTATTTTGGTCATGCTCTCATGAATATACACATTGCTCAGTGTAGCATGTGTAATTATTTGATTAGACCATCTCTTCTAAGATGATGACTTTATTTTGGAAGAAACAAAGCAAAACTGAAAACACTTTCTTTCTATGTTTTGCATCACATTTGACAAAAGTTATTTAACTATTGCTACTACTTAGGAATCCTCTCTAGCACTCTTAAAAGTCTCCCACAGAGGAAGCAAGAATCACTCTAAAAAAAACTATTAAAGTCAACACAGGCAACCATTAATGAATACCATGGAGGACTTGGTATCCTTCCGCTCATTGCCTTGCCATAATTCATACTCAGTATGAATATATATATATGCATATGTATATAGCATGACTGCCTGCTGTAGCTGTCCATTTAGGCAAGTAGATATCATCTTTTAAGTTGGTGGAAATCATAAGCAAGAAATAAAGGACAGATCTGTTTCCTGAAGGTGAGTACTTAAACAAGATTTCTGTCTTTACAAAGCCAGTTAGGTTTGGGGTTTGGTTTTGTTATTTCCCCTTTTAAATTCCTAGTACTGCAGTTGTGTGTTTTGGTGTATGAAAATAATTTTGTATAAACTTTGTGCCATGTAAAATAGCTTGATACAGTGCATTTTGTTATCTCAGTCTTCATCATGACAGTTTGCATGTATTCAGAGTAAAATGTAAAACCTACAATCACAATGAGATAACGTAATGTACCTTCCATCCAACTCAGCTGTTTGCAGATGTAGCGTATTCTATAGTTCCATTTCATCAAAAAATAAAGTTTTCAGGTGAAGCAAAGAACGACCTCTGAAGCATGCTCGCACATATGCATACATATAGAGGGGAAAAAACCCCAACATACTGCCTGTAGAAAAACCACTATTCTTCATGCCTGAATTTAGATTTTAGAAATGTCAATGGCAATACCATCAGTGCAGACCCCAGTAGCATTTACAGGTGGCACGTGTACATCTGTAGGAACTGGAATAATCTGAATTTATTGTCCTAAATCCTGCTGACCTTCATAAGAATAAAATTGTAATGAAGTGACATATATCGTGAAAGCCCATTTGTTGGAACATAAGTGGTTGCACGCAAGTCCAATACACATTTACACCCCCAGAATAGTGTTTTGCAACATAAATAACACTTGCACATTCCAGTAGCTATTTGAATACCTAAATGACCTTTTAACAGATAAACATGAGTATGGCAGTGTAATTTAGCTCTTTGTTCACAATTTAGGGTGCATTTTCATGTTGCCCTTAAGCCAGTCGATCAATCTGCACGGTTTCACTTCCATCCCCAGCTGTTGCATCCTTTCTGCAGAATCTGCATTCATCTGGCCAAGCAGTGCATCGGATCAGAGACTGGGGAAAGACATACTTTCTTTCCAGACACATAAGTCCTCTTATCCAGCTCACCACACAGCAGCATCATAGCAACACACAAAGGTGGGACCTCCCAAGTTTGCAGGAAACCTGTCCTTAAAGAGAAGCTGCCAGCTCAGTGCCCATCAGTTCCCCAGCAGGAGTAGCAAGGGAGGCAAGCAGGAAGAGGTCTAAGCAAGCAACACACTGCTAGAATGCAGTCTGATGCTTGCTTGAGGCAAGGCTGAGCCCTCAACAAGCAAGGGTGCAGGTCCAAAGGAAGGATTTTCCAGTGAATCCACAGGAAGTTTCCAGTCTGGAAAAGTGGCACAATGGGATTTCTTACTTCCTTTCTTTCCCCAATTTTTTCAAGGCCCCCTCCAAACCCAGAGGAGTTGAATTTGTGCCATTTTAAAGAGTCACCTCATTCTAATTTCATGTAAAATTAGCTTTAGTGACTGGAAGCCCTTAGCCTGTTTTGCTGTGCTATGAGGAAAAGATAACAAGCGAGCAAGCAAGCTGCAAAGCCATGGCAGGACAGGAACCCCCTGCACACATCTGCATACATGTAGCCTTAAGCTCACTCTTAAAAATGTGGCCTTCAACCTGCCCATTTGAAACTATCTATCTGATGCTGCTCTGTAACTGTAATTTGAGCTTCACCAAATCTGAAAATTCCCCAAGTTATGTACCACTAATTGTAAAGCATATTACCTACTATGTTGTTCTGTCAGCTGAGGCTAACATCCAACTTGAGCTATTGTACGAACGCATGCGTAAGCACTGAAGTTGTTTTTACATCCTCCTGGTAGGACATTAGCATTTCAGACTTCCACTACTTAGTTTGAACCAGCACAGAAGCAAATAATAGAGAGGTTTAAGTGGATGCAATTTTCAAGATGTTTTTTCTTTGGATTATTTGCTTCATAGTAACTGCATGTACTAGTGTGGACTTCTGTTACTACTCTGCACTTAAATTCAGTAGAAATAGACAGAAAAGGTTTGTTTGCTTGTTTAGGAATAGTTTGTTATTTTGCACTTTACATTTTTGTATGTGCTTACATAAAACACTTCTGACATCTAAATCAAATACAGCAGTCTTCAGTTCCACTCCAAATGTTTGAAGATTGTAGAACAACTGTGTGCTATTAAAAAGCTATGACAGCCTGCTTTGGTGCGCAGTCCGATAATTCTTGAAACTATGTCAATGAGCTACATAATGTTTTAAAAACCTTCCGATAGAAAATTACCATGGATAAGAGGAAAAAAAGTAACAAGTAAATACATGCAACATTATCATTAAGCTATTTAAGCGGTGATTTGATGACAAAGTTTTAGTCCAAATGCATTAAGGACAGAAGATTTTCAAATTGCAGTGTAAGCCCATCCTGTTATATAGTAAGATATAACTAACCAGTAATAGCTTGGTGAAAAACAGTCTTCACTCTAACTCCCTTTACAATATAAACACAGAAATCACGATAATTCTGTCCTTTAATGGAAAGATCCAGGCCCATCTAGTTTTCATCTGAGTCATTACAAAACTATACATTTGTTTTTAAGTAACTTCAAATTTTTTGTGATTCTACACTGCTCATTTCTAGCCTTACACAGGAATATATGCATGACTGACAGGTTTTTAGGGCTGCAATGAAAGGTCTACATCAAAAGTTGTCCAACAAAGATGCATTTACTGAAATTAGCAAGGGATAGAGTTGCACTGAACGCTATGTTAGCTCATCAGTCAACCACCACATTGGTGCTCTCTTCTGCTCACTTCATTCACACAGGAGTCAGGTTGAAATTTTTTGGCCTGCATCTGAAGACACTCAATTGCCAGGACTTACAGCATCAACACTTTGCACAAGCCTCACAGATACTGCTCAAAAACTGTCTTCCAGGAGGACAAGGAAACCCTTACTGTAGGAGTCGGGGCCACAGGGCAGAAGATGGAGCTTCTCTGGGAACCAGCTAGAAAGCTAAGAACAACCTTTTGCAGAAGTCATCACGTCCCACCCGCCTCCTCCACTGTTGCAAGGCGTATTTCTTCAGTTTGTCTGTGGGCAATAAAAACACAGAACTAGCTACATGTACTTACTTATTGAATTGTATTGGCTCTAAAAATGAAGCTCTTGCCACTTGCACACATCTCACTCATTGAGAAGAAGCACCAGCCAAGCATGGCTTCCAGTGATAACCCTGCCCTGAACAGGAGGGCTTGGTGGTCCACCCTCAACAGCATGGAATGGAGGCCCACCTAGATTGTGATGTTCCAGTTATCTCACACTACGAGCCTTCCTGAAATTTTCCCAAAGCAGAACTCCCATGCTCCAATATCCTATGATCTGATGTCATACTCAGCTAACATAAATCAGCTCCACTGTTGCTTTGGGCAATCTGTGGAGCTTAGCGTTTCTATTATGTCCATCTCCTCACTCATTGCATATCCCTCAGCAAGGCCAATTGACAGCAGGGGCAGTCACCCAACACAGGAGTACACATGGGAGCAGAGAACCACCCCAGCACCCCAGCCATGCCCTCACCAATAGCTGCCATCCCACACAGCCTGTGCGCAGCCAGTAAACACAGACAGTCCATCAGCAGTCCCAGGCACAATGACTGGACAAACCAAGGTCATCAAGACAGCCCCATCATGAGAAACAGGAAACAGAGCTGCAGCACAGGCCTGAGGCCTACCCGGAAGAAAAAACTGAGCAGATGCCCCAACTTGAGCTTAAATAGGATCTAGGCCAGGAGCCCAAGTAAGGCTGGTCAAGATCATTATAACCTGCTGCCTAGGTGGGGTTGGTCAAGGTTGTCAAGGCCAGCTGGGGCCCTTCCTGTTCTCATGTGTTTCTCAGTCTTTGCTATCCACAGATTTCATTTGAGGACCAAAAATCTGGTTGCAGTAATGTATAATAAAAAAGAAAGAAAAAGGATTAATTTTTTTTAAGTGTTTCCAGCATCCTGATTCCCCTTGTCACCACCAAGGTCATTTGATTTCTCAGGTTTTTTGATGCTCACATTCCTTCTGTGATCACTGCAACAACTGAGACTGTCTGTAATGGACCAACTTGCCTTTGCACCTGTTTTCCATTGCCCAGGGATGGTACCTTTCAACTGCAATGGTTAGACATCTCCTTTTTTCTACCCCCTCAATGGCTCCCATTCTAAATTCATGGATAGTCCAAAATAATCAGAGAATGAACATGTGTATGGGACCACAAAATATAAGGTAGAGACATCCAAGGTTGTTGTTACTGACAATAGAAGCTATTCCCAGTTGAGAGGACCTGCCATATTTTCTCACACAACTTCCTTGCTGGAGCTCCATCAGGATGCTAGAAAAGTAGAGCCACTGAAAAAGCGGCTCGGACAAAAACATACTGATGTGAGCTAAGCATGATATTGGAGATTGATACCCTCTGTTGTCTTGTCCAAGGAGTGCTCTCATGGCTGGGCTGGCTTCCTCAGGATAAGTGCCAATATGCGAGAGAAGGGGATGCTATGTTCCCTGGGATTTCAGTTTCTCAAACCCAGATATGCATCCAGTGTATAAAGAAACCCAGGTTTTCTTGAAACATTTGACATATTGTTCAGCCAGAGCTCAGCACAATGGGGTCCCAATGTTATGCACCTCCTGACGTTGCAAAAGCCGTAAGTAGGAAAGTGATTATACTGCCAGATACCTTCTGATACAAGAGGAAAACACCAATATTGAGCTTCTGAAATAACAAAACCACACTTGGGTCAGTGCCAGTAGATCTGCCTTTAGGTACTATTATGCCAGAAGGATCAAGTGGTCAAAATACCATCAACAAGGTTGCCAAATCAAAGGTAGCCTCAGAAGCACAAAATTACCAACTAGGAATGCGTAGTCTTTCCCCAGAAAAAGTGAGTAGAGATATTTCAGAGTAAACAAAACTCCATTTGCCTCATAAAGGAAACTGAAAAGCATTTCCATAAAGTAACTAACGTAACTGAAAAGAGAGAATGTTCTGCTAGGAATTAACTGCCTTTGCCAAATACACCAATACCTTTGGTACTGCAAACATAAAAATGTTTTCCTATTATACATTTTCAGTTCATAGTATTGGAAAGAGGCTCTCATCATCTGAGAGCTACTCTACGAGCCAAAAATGTCTTCACATGATCTACCAAAAGGCTTTGGAAGAAATAGTACAATGTAATCGGGGATTACAGGGTTCATCATTCAAAAGCATTTCTCTCTAATTCTGCATCTATGTGTAAACTTGGGATGGGATCCCATACCTCATGGAGGTATTGCCGTGAAGATTAATTAGCTAGGTCTAGGTTCCACAAGGCAAAGTGCTAGATCTTTAAATATTTAAGTATCTTTTTAAAATCTGGATTTTAAGGGCCTGCTTGCACCAACTTTGTCGCAGGATCAGGGCCATAAGCTGCAATGTACTTTCAAGCTTAAGTGCATGAAGTTGTTAAGCTTTACTATTTATTTTTGGCTAGTCAGATCCTCCCTGGTTTAATCTTTTTAAGTCTCCCCAGAAGTTATTGATTTAAACATGCTTTTATTTTCTTTTTGCTGGTTTTGGATAATGTATATCGTTCAGCCTGCAGCTCACAGTTCAAAGTGCTTCTCTGGCCATGCAGATGCCTCTCACTTGGGAGCTTTGTGAAACAGCATCAAATCTTCTGGTGAGATTTTAGCACTTTTTCTTTCTTAACCTAAATCACTTTAACTTAAAACGCTGTCACTGCAGTGATGAAAGGTAGCTGATGGTAAAATGTTCTTGTCTACAGCCATCCCTGTCTTCATCACAACAATAATTCTGCAGACATTGACCGAGATGCTCTCAAAGCAGCTAATGGATGTAGTGACTTTGATAACATCCATTATCATGAGACAGATTCTGTGCCTTGCCAATGCTCCACCACCCTGACTGTTTGCCCTTCATATGTCAATGCCTAAATGAGCAGTATCTCCCAGTTAATGGTTTCATAACTGGCTCTGTCAAGATAAGCAAGTAATTCCTGGTTAGAAACCACATGCAAAATGTAAGCATTCGGGCAATTGCTGCTATTAGCTATTACTGTCTAATTAGTACAATGTACAGCACTGCACCAAGTGAACTACTTGTAAGGATCTTTGGAAAGGAAAACAGAAATACTCTATTATTTCCAAAAATGTGACTTGAGTGCAATAATTTACTGCACCACCTCACTCCAAATGTGAGACAGGCGGTATTTATTTCTTGTCTTGTGCATCTGAGCTAACTACCTTGCAAGTATAAAAATCAGTTGCTGTGACTCACTTCTTGAAAATCTATTTCGCTTCTTCTTAAAATCTTGGCCTGCTTGACCTCAGCAGCCTTCACCAGTTTGAAAATGCAAGTAATAATTCTCTGTAAGTATTCAGGCGGGTGTCTATTACAGCATGTAATCTGTCATAGAGTTTCCAATATTCACGCTGCAGAAGGGTTAAGCCCCTCTGTCTTTGTTCCTGATTAAAAAGGTCCATGAGGTGTTAGTGTGGACAGGAAGCATATTGAAAAAAGCAGCATCTTCTTTCAAGCCCTAAGCCTGTCTAGATGCCACTGAGGAACTGTCCAGATGGACAGGCTTCACCTGAGCTGCAGCACTCAGATTTTAACCCTTTAACAGCAGCTGCAGCACTGCTGCCATCTCCCCTCACATTCATACTACTACTGGACCCCTGTTTTTAACCAAAATCCTCACTCTAGGGTCACTGTTCCATCCTTCCACCCATTCGCCAGACCAGTCCTGAAAATGCGTTTGGTAAGATATGATCCTGCCAGCGGGAGCAAGGCCAGCCCCAGCGTCCCATCC